>APFE030345086.1:0-14870 GCA_000404065.3 Pinus taeda
AACAATTATTCTTTTTGCAATGAAAATTCAAATGGAAACCCTATATTTTAATATGTTTTTCCTCCTTTAGCGGTCAAATTTGAAAATGGTTTCCAAATATAGGGAAATGAATTTTAAAAAAAAGAGGATTTGGTTGGTAATAAGTTCATTAAAAAAACCTCTCGGTTTTTAGAGAGGAATCATGGTTTAGAATATTCGAATGAATATTTGCAGTCTATGTTTTAAAATTTAAATATTAAATAATTTCTTATTTTAGTTATCAGTTTTCAAGAATTTGAAAATGAATTTTTGAAACAGGAAAAAGATTCTGTAGAAAACTGGATTATCTACTAAAACCTTTTTTCATTTTTACACATATATCATGGTTTGGGAGATACAAAAACATATTTGAAACTTATTTTTCAATAACTCATGCAATTCACACAATTATATAGATATGCAAATATTTTAAAAATTCAATGCACCTGAGATATTTTAAGAATTCAGTGAAAAATACTTATTCCTCTATGCACGAAATTACATGGAGGTTTTCCCAAGAAAAATAATTTTGATTCTGTAAGGCATGAAATTTTGGAAGAAAATAAATTCAATACTTATTTATTCATGCACCAGATGCAAACACAATAATTTTGAAAGAGCATAGTTACTTATATTTTAATGCATGGTTGGAATCCATCATTCCTCTGTATTTTATCATTAGTTCTCACATTTTATCATATGCTTACAATAAATAGAATTAAAAAATGCAATAGCTTTTCTAAATCCTAAAAACATTTTGTAAATCACCCATAAATCATTCCCTAAATAAGATGTTCCCTATATTCTAAAATCACTACATAAATTAATTTTTCCTAAATTCTAAAATCACTCCATAAATCATATTTTTTTTAATTCTGAAATCACTCGATAAATAATCCATAAATTTTTCATTTTTTTTTAAAGTAGTTTTTCTTTTACTTTATGAACGTCTATTAATATGTTATAAAACCTAATGACTAATTTAATTCTTAAAACTATAAAATATACCAATGAAAATACAATCGAAATAATACAATTTACTTTTACCATAGAAAAATATAAATTCTCTACTAAGAAGAATTAAATTTTTATAATGTTTCGTAATTAAAAAATTAGCAAAAATATTCGCACATGTAATACAATATAAAATTAAAAAATATTTAATTATTTAACCGCACTCGTTTTACAAGACTTTTTTCGGTATCTTACGCTACAGATATTACATACTTCCCCTTTAAAGAGAACACTTTCCTTAGTGTTCTTCTTATGTTAGGAACATTAACTTTTATTCATAATATAACAATCCAAATAACAAACCTAACCATTTAAATAACAAACAATGAATAAAAAATATTGTTGTTATTATTTTACGTCACTCGCGAGATAGCGTAGCATTGGCTTACCATTAAATTGTTCTTCCCTCGTGTTAGTTTTTATTTTCCAACAACTACGAAAAAACATATTGGTAAAGAGTCGAGTGTGAAGTGTTACTGATATATAAGCAACGTGCAATCTCTACAAAACTTCTATTTTTAGTTGGCGCATGATTACTATTGCTCCGGGTGTTATAGTGTCCTGTACATGCTTGTTTAATTAGATGCTTTCATCTATAATGGAAAGAAATTTCGGATTTCACATCTCACACATTTCTCATGGAATCTTATATCGAATTATGTAGATGTACATCAATTTATTTATTGTGAGCAATATTTATGTTTTCAAAAATATCCGCTAGTAATCCGTCCATCTGTCTAAGATTATTGAAATAGATTGGAATGAAATGTAATTAGAAATTCCGTAGAGTTTCAAAAATTGAAGAGTCTTGACATGTTCAAGTCCAAACCTGCCCGCCAGAGGATAATACTCCTATTCTCTATAACCTGGATCAAATGTTTCTTAACCTCTGATCATTAATTACATTAAAATATTCTTGCTAATTTCATTAGCATGAGTGTTTCAAATGCAATATATTACATTTATGATTCAATTTCCAAATATGTTATATTTATTTTTTTCATTTTTTTTAAAGTAAAATGGCTTACTGAGCCCCAAAGTTCTAGCAATCGAAGTAAGGAAGAAGATTATGTGTAACTTCATAGTTATAATTAGTATAGGATATAAACATTGTTTTAAGAAAATCTTCTTTATTAGGTTTTTAAATGTTTTTTTATATATTAGGACTTCATTTTATATTCTTTCTAAATGCACAAAGCAATCTTCCAATAGTACGGATCACAGGGAATTTGTCCTGTCGAGTTAAATAAAAAAACAAATCCAAGTTAAGTTCATATTTGTTCGTGCTGGCAGCAATTACTGTATCCTGATATAATCTTTAAACTAGATTCTAATTTGGAAGGTATATATTCTTATATATTTAGATTTCATTATGTTTTTAGTTTATTTTATTATATGTTAAATTTCAATCACCTAGGCTCGATTTCGTTTAAATTAGGTTCTTTGTGTTCTAAGTTTGAGTTAGATTTAGATTTAGATGTGGGCAGGTTGGATTTTGTTTAAATAAAATTAAATTGATGTTGTTTAGGTTTTCTTAGACTCGTTGCCAAGGAAATTGAATATCCATGTTATAGGAATACGCTTGTTGGTTGTGTTTCCTTGAATGATATTCAAATTCAGTGTCCTGGATGATAAGAAAAATATTTCCATTAGATAAAAAGAATTAGCTTTCTTCTTCTGCATAGAAGACGATGATTTATACTACTGCTTATGCTAACGAGAATCATAGTAGCATAGGAGATTTCACCAACTTGTGAGAGGACATTCCATTCAAATATTTCAATCCATCAACTCATGCCCAAAAGTTGTAATCTTATTTTAATCCACTCACACGAGATAAGAAAACACAAAAAATTATTACATTTTATGATTTCCTAATTGATGCAATATCTTTTTATTTCTTTCATTTTGATTTTATTAGATTACGATAGCTACAAGATTCTTTTAGTTCATATTGCTCATAGCATTACATCATTATTAGTACATCATCCCATTCCACACTCTAGAAGGTATCTTAGTTTTCCTTCTATTTTTTATTTTCTCTCCTTGTAAACTTGATAATCACCTTAGATTATATATAAAATTATGGATGGTACCAACAAATTATACTAAAAAATAAAATCATTTCTTCTGGGCAAAATAGCCCAAAGAACAAAAAACCATAAGAAGTAGAAGTGCTTTCTAGTTCCTTCATCATCGAACAAAGATAACCATAGGAATTAGAAGTTATTTTTAGTCCCTTCACCATCAAACAAATATTTTATTACTTTTTGTACAGTAGAGCCTTCCCACATTGGCTTACCCTTTGTCATAACATGTCATAAAGTGGTGAGAAACAATTTCATCTTATTCTTTGCACAATACAAAAGTAACGGCTTGTCAAAATTTTCTCTATAAGTCATCATAAGTTAAAAATATTTCAATGATGGAACATAGAAGAAACCTAAATTAGAGTGGATTGGAATTTTTCTGTTTTATAATTTAGATGATATGCTAGTAAAATAGAGGGTCATAACTTGTAGATAGGTTGAAAAGTCGTCTTAGTTTGTTGGCAATGAAGAAAAACAACCATGTTGATACTTGAGCCTAATCATCACTTAACCTGAGGCTAAGGTAAAGTAGATTCTTTGAAGTTTATTTACATGCATGTCATTTTGTATTAGAGATGAAGAAACTAGTCTATAACCCTATCTTCCCCATAAGTGCCATTTCCTAGAAGGATCACATCATTCACAAGATATCTTTCATTACTTTAACTCCTTTATAATTCTCATCCTCCTCTAGTTTACTAAGGATACAACTTAACTGAGTAAAATAATATTGGGGGTAATGGTCAACGTTGCTTTATTCCTCTATATGGTTTGAATAAAGATGTAGAGACTTTGTTAACTAAATTTACATATGAATTTGATATATGACATTCCTATCTCCATTTTTCCATTTTAACATTAAAAAAAAATATCAATCACTAGGAGTCCTAGATGGTCCCCACTAACTAAATATTAAGTTTTAGATAGCTCAAATTTTATGATGAAATAGGGTGACCTTCTGATAGAATGTGAGGATAGTATTTTTGAACCACAATTTAACCCTTGGATTACATATAAAAAATTTAGGAGGTATATAGGCCATCCATGGCTAACAGCTCTAGATGGTTTGAAGAAAACTGTAATGACTTTGTTTACTAAAACTACATATGAAGTTGACATATAACATTCCTCTATTCAATTTACTATTGGAATGTTAAAACTAGTATGAATCACTAGGAGTTCAAATGAGTACCAACTTACTTGTCATAAGCTTTGTACAAGTCCAAGTTTATGATGAAAGAAGGTGATGTTTTGATGGCTTGGAAGGTATCATGTTTCCCAAGTTACAAAACAAAAGAAATGGCAATACAAAAATCCAAATTCAACTTGTGGTGGGTTGAATGCATGAACATGGGTTACACGTTTGGGCAAAATGTCGTGATGAAATTTCAAATTTTAACTCTTTTATCGAGTTGAAGCCCTCAAAATTTATATAAGGATTGCGAATTTTGATTCAGAGTCAAAATAAAATTTGTGGAAAATTATGTTGTTGTTTCCATTTTTTTTAACAATAACGGGTACAGTCCACTTGGCTCAATTGACAACTCCGTAGAAATGGTTGCCACTATTCTACCTAGTAGAATGAATATTTTGTAAACGCCACAAGGGCCAACATGTCTCATGAGACTTGAACCCATGCTACCTGGGATACAAATCGTGAACCATACCACCTGAGTTATGTTACTTTGACTTGTTTGCAAAAAAATTTACTACCGTATAACATGTGAATTTTCCATAAATGAAATCATTGTCCTTCCCAATTCTTGCACATCTTAAGATGTATGTGTGTCTATTTGTAGCATAACTTAGCCTAAAATGTGTAATTTTTAATAAATATATGTATGAGCATGACATACATGGGGAGAACTATGTTTGACATATTAAAAGTTTTTTTTTTAATGCAAAATATATTTTTTATTATTTTTCGAAGTTGGTGAAGTAATATTTCAATTTCATTTTGTGCACACATATGTTCGTGTAAGTTTTTTTTCAAATATTTAAATAAAATAAAAAACCAAGAATACCCTTTTAAAGAGGACTCGTAAATGAAGATAGTTGTATTTTTTTGAAAAATTATCGTTGTGTATATTTCTTCATAATTGTTATTTTATTCAGCCTCTTGAAAATTATCCCAAAAAATTGAACCATTATGTTCAAAAGAAATTAGATGAAAAATATTACATAAATTCAAAAATTTCATATTCATATGTCATTGGATAGAAGGTTCCTTCATTAATCCAATATGATCAAGTGTGCCATCAAAAAACAATTTTTTCCCTATGTTTGTTGGTGTACAAAATGGTGTTGCAGAGAAATATACAATCGGGGTGCTAAAATCGTGGTTTTTAGGACCTCGGAAGCTCGATTGAGCACTCAAAACACTCAACAAGATATGGATCTCAGTTAAGATATTAAGAATCAAATCCTTATGTGAATCACATAATCCCGTAAACTAGATTCTAGAATAAAGAAAGATCTAAAATCTAATCCATTAATAATTTAACCAATTTCATATAATATTATTTTACTAAAAATTAAAATTGGACCCAATCTAGGTTACGAATAACATTAAAAAAAATTATGTTATTGCATCAAGAGGCACATTCTATAGTGCAATACGCGAGAAATATATAAGTATGCATGTTGGTGCTCAAAACATACCTTATGATATACCTTGAATTTAAATCTACCTTCCATAAAAGTTTTTACCACCTTAAAATTCCAAAATTTATTATTATTGTTATAATTTCATGTAAGAAAGCACATTAAATCTAATATTCATATATATTTTACTACTAAATAGTATTAAAATTATTAATTTTTGAATTAATATAATATTAAATTTATTATAATATAAAATTTGTTATATTATAATAGATTGATATATTATGGTGTATATTACCTCCAAATATATATGGGAGGGAATAATAAACATCTAGAGTGATCGAGGTGGATACCTAGAGTGAGTGACAAGAAAGAGATGGATATAGAGTGAGGGATAGATAAGAGGATTAAAAAAGACAACAAGAGAGGAGAGAGAGAGAGGGAGAGAAAGGTAAGAGAGAGAGGGAAACATAAAGATGGAGAGAGGGAGAGGAGAAGAGAGTGGAGGATAAAGAGAGGGAGAGAGAGATGGAGTTGGAGGAAAATATATGGAGGGAGATATAGATAGGTATGGAAAAAACAATGTGTATGTTTGTGGGGTGATATAGAGAGACAAATAGGAAGACACAAAGGGAGATAGAGATATGGATGGCAGGGGCAGAGAGGGTAGAAGAGAGAGACACAAAGAGGGATGGAGTGAGAGGTAAATAGATATGTATTGATTAGATATGTTAATTTCTAATATTGTTTCATTGGCTGCATTAGGTTCATTGATTTTAGCATAGATGGTGATTCCTAATTATATTTGATTGCTAGCTCTAGAACATTGATTTTAGTGTAGATTTTAATGGAGTTCAGTTGAGCTATGAAGATCGATTGAAGCCTCTATAAAAAATAAAAATTTTCAAATCCTTCTGTCACTGACATAATCCCATAAATTTTATTATATTATAATATATTGATATATTAGGATGTATATTAAGTCCAAATATATATGGGAGGGAAGAAAAAATACCTATAGTGATAAAGGTGGAGACATAGAGAGAGTGACAAGGGAGAGATGGAGATAGAGTGAGGGAGAGAGGAAAGGATTAAAGAATGATAGAAGGAGAGGAGAGAGAGAGAGAGAGAGGGAGATATACATAGATATGGAGAAACAATGTGTATGTTTGTTGGGCGATGTAGAGAGACAAAGGGGGAGAGACAGAGGGAGACAGAGATATGGATGGAAGGCACAAAGAAGGAAGAAGTGAGATATATAAAGAAGGATGGAGGGAGAAAAAGATATATATGTATTCATTAAATATGTTAGTTTCTAATATTTCTTGATTTCTTGCATTAGGTGCATTCATTTCGGTGTAGACAATGATTCCTAATCCTATTCTATCACTAGCACTAGATGCATTGATTTCAACATACATGTTTATTTCTAATCCTATTTGGTTTCTTTTACATCATATAAATTGATTTTATCGTAGATGTTGATTTGTAATCCTATTTGATTGCTTGCATTAGATGCATTGACCTCAATGTAGATGTTGATTTTGCATACTATTTGATTGTTTCCATTAGATGCATTTATTTTAGTGAAGTTGTTGATTTCTAATTTGATGTAACTAGATGTATGGTCTACATTAATTCCAAGGTAATTGGATGAACATTGTGCATTGATTTAAGTGAAAATACAAAAGAAATGTTGACAACGTGGTTTGATTTCTATGTTACATTAATTCAACCATAAATCAAATACTTCAATTTTCATATAAAATAAAATATTCACTTAATTAAATTGTTTGCTTCTTGAAATTGCAAACTTTTTGTAATTAACTAAATTCTTATTATAGTCACTTTCCACGATTAATATTGGATTGTAGAAAGTGCACCAAATAGAACACACACACACACACACACATATCATGTTGTATATGATTAAAATCTTCTCTATAACCTCAAATGGAATAAAATAAAATAAAACTCATTTGTAATTTCTGCATCTCCACATATTTTAGATCTGAATAAAACTTATTTCAATCATAAAAAATTGATTGAAATACTTGGATAGCTAAGTAAATTTAGCAAAGGTTATAAAATTATATAAAATTATGGAAATTTTATCATATATAGTGTTTTGACCTATATTAAATTCCAATAAGATTGACTTATATCATGTTATGACTAAGCTCTAGTAGATAATCTCAAAGTAATGCTTGCCTTAAGGCATATGATTCCTTTATTGCTAAAATTTGAAGCATTTTTCATAAACAAGGGGAAGAATGTCTTAGAATTTGTGGGTGGGTGGCTATAAATGAGTAAATGTCTAGATAGAATAATGATGATCATAGTATTTCTACTACAACTTTGACTTCTTCAATCAGTATGGACTAACAAACTTGTTGTGCTGGGTGAGAAGACTGCATGTTTCCTGGAAACAAATGTTCTTTATATAGCATTTGGAGGTATAATAGTGTATCTTCTTCATTTTTATGAGGTGTCACATTTTAATAGCATACCTTTATTTATGAAGAATAATAAGCAATATCTATCGCAATATTTTAGTGCTTATGAAGGTGTCATCCTTGATGGATTTTTTGTACCAAAAGTTTTGGTAAAATTTTTTGATAATAGAAAAATGATAATTTTGGTAGCATGCTTCTATAATGGAATCACATTGGTAGATTCCATTCCACATGTCCGAGTTATTCAATATATACCATTCTAAAATAGTTTTTATTCTATGGCAATTCAGACTTGGATTTCTACTAGACCACAAAGGATCTTGTGATTCATTGTGGAGTGCTACTTATTGCATTGATTTTTTTTCCTACAACAAAATTTTGTAGGTAGCTTTACTATTCCAAGAAAATTCAACACAATTCCTATAATTGATGTGTGATATGTAGTGCAATGTTATTGATAAAATTAAGATAATATGAACACCCTAGGCTCTTGTTGTATGGTATCAATAAGACAAAGTGAAAGGGATCATTGATATTGAATGATTACTTCCAAATTCCAACAGAAGTGTGACCTGATACATCTCTTGTAAATCCATTTTAATAACTTCTCTTAGTGGATATGCAAAATCATTGTCAGAAATATAGGAATGGCTCCTATTATGAGTCAAAATAGAAGCACTCCAGGAGTAAGAAAAATTCTAGGGACATGTCTTTATAGGAAACACATTATGTATAAACCTTGCACTAATAATCATCTGCTTGATCCATCAATCTTGTTAATTGGAGGGAAAGTTTTAGTTTGCAACTTTGCATGAAGTTCTATTTTCCTCTTCTATGAAGCATACCTTTACCTTTTGTCCAATGAATGTGATATGGGAGGTGGGAGAAATATAGTTATGAGATTGTGTTGTAATAGAGTACAAACCCTTCAATAAATTGAATTGTATTTGAGTGGTTTATGGTTGATATTGACAAATTAATTTCCCCCTTTTAGAAAATTATGAAGTATTGTTAAACAATATTATTGTTATTATTCTCCATGGTCTCTAATGGCTCCTCGAATATTATAACATCTATTCAACAATATTATTGCTATGATACTGTGGGGTCTATAGTGACTCGCTAGATAGCATGGGATTGACTTATCATTGATTTTTTGTTCCCTTGTGTTATTTTTCCAATATATAAAAAAGAACACATTGATAAACAAGGGAGCCACTGCCGTGGCGGTAGTCCTTGCCGAGGTCTGCCACAACAACACAATACAAACAACTTGACCTCGTGAATCTTGTAGCCGATGGGCACACTGAATTGATTTCTGAGAATTTGTCTCACATCATTTATGAAATACTTAGAAAGGTAAGTATAATGCTTTCTTGACCATTGTAAAGAGGTTGTATCAATATTCATAATAATAAGAATTCGTCAATAACTTTTATATAAAACTGGCGCGGTCACTGAATTCGCCCGTTGATAGTTATACGTAGATATTGCAACGTTTCATCTTGGATGCAGATATAAATGCCAGATGTGTTGTAGTTGAAAAGATCTCCATTCAATATATGTTAGAGTTCAGAGCTTAGTTCAGTACGTTAGCCTGAGAAGTTGAATTTCTTATATTATGAGAAAACGATCTCTAATTTAAAATTTAAAGTCAGAGTGGATCATTTTAGTAGGAAGGTGGTATGTTACAAAAAAAAGATTTCAATAATATTTTAAAATTGATTAATCTATTAATTTAGTTACCAAAAAAATATGAAAGTGGTATGTCATTTAAAAAAGATTTCAGGAATATTTTAGAATTGATTAATTTATTAATTTAATTAGCAACAAAATTTTGAAAATATTTTAGATTTAATAAATCTATTAACTTAATTACCGAAAAAAATTTCGAAAATATTTTAGAATTATTGACCAAGACAAGCAAACCCTCCAAATCTAATTACAAATAGACTGCAAATCAGTTGTCCATTTCATGTTTCGCTGCATAAGGTTCACATCCATATGTTGAAGTTCTGCTTTTCTATACCCTTTGGGGCCAGAGAAAAGAGATATAATACCAGCACTGAAGTGGAGTAATTCAGGAAGATCTATCAACAGAGCCTCAGCCCTAATAACTTCAATAGATCACTAAAGCGCCTCAGAACCTCAGCCGGCCATGTGCTCTGAGGATTGTATTATATATATATATATATTACAAATAATAATAAATTTAATATGATTACAAAAATATTTTTATTTATTATTTAATAATAAGCTAATTCTATAAGATAATAAACATGATATGAAACCTAATTATATATTAATAAAAACCTTACTCTATATTATAAACATTATATAAAATAATTTGGAAAAACAACAAGCAACACGTGGCCTTCATGCTGGTGAGCCATCACATGAGGCGGACGTGTGCTGCGAGTTCGATGCGAAATCAGTTTGTGCATCTGACCGAGCGAGCGGTGGTTCAGTTCTCCCATAGAATTAATCCAGCTATCTAGGTTGAATCGAGTGCCCAAGTTTGATCAACGGAATGAATGAATTCCCCCATCTCTTAACAACAGCGTAAAGCAAGGCCTTAGAGCAGATTTGAAAAGATCAAGAAATTAGCAGATTTTGCAACTCCCTGGCTTCCAATTTGGCATGAGGTTCGCTGTAGAAATTGAAGGTCGGGGTAACAACAATTGATGAACTCAGGAAGCAAGCAGCTGGTAGTGAAGGTGTCTGTGGAGTGGTTTGGGGTAACAACAATGACATCGCATATAGGTGCCCGACACGAGACTGCTCGGTTTAGCAACAGGGGGCTCAGGAACTAGTATAAGGTATGCTTCGGCATAACAACACTTTGATTTCAAGCAAAAATACTGGAATATGGGTAAAGGAACCTGAGCAGTCTGTTTACTTACTTGAGGTGCACCGGATACAAAGAAAGAAAATGTTTTGATTGGATTCCCATCCATGGCTATCATCTCCATGGGGCCAATCATATTTTATATCACTCTCATTGTATTAGCAATATTATTGTATAAATATCAAGAAATCGCCTGTACCAACCGTATAATGAATGAGAATCCAAAATGGTTGGAGACAATAACTAGTTTTGGGTAATGGGGATGTTAAATATACCTGCGGTCCAGTCTTTGTAAGATTCCAGCATTTCAGCTTGTCACTTGGATGGGCTTCTCTAATTGTCGAATCGAATCGGATTCTCGAGTTCTCGTATTTGTTTGCACCGATGTCAAAATTATGGTTTTTATTTTATTTTACAGGTTCTCTTATTTCCGATTCTGTGTTAGTTTTAAATAAGGTGATCAAAGTTTTATATGGTGAAGGGGATTTGAAAATATTTTGATAAAAATTGTGGATTTTGATTGAAATTTGGGCATATTATTTTTTTTTCAAATTAGTGTGTGTAGGTTATATTATTATAGTATTTTTTTTTGTCACAACTTTTTTTGTTAGAACTGGATTCAGTTATCTACAAATGTTTGAAACAACTGATTGTGAATTTACCATTCTAAAAAATTATATATATAATAAAAAGAAAATCAAATTCTAATTAAACTAATGATATTTATATCAAATAAATTTTATTATATGATTTGTTAAACTGTGAAATTGTAACTTTAAGTTTAGTTATTACTGTTCTAAAACTGTGGAAGAATAATGTAATTGTGTGATAAAAAATTCTAAATCTGGTGGGATGAACGGGGGGGGTAACACATATTTGAAATTTTGATATCAGAATTCTCTCTCCCGTTCTGGATTGTCTGGAAATCCAAATTAACCCCAGCTTCTTTAAAGAATTTCATTCAAGAAAAAAATTCAAATATTTTGATGAGCACTGATATATATTGATTGATTTATTAGATTGTCATAAATATGATAAAGCATCTCATAAAATTGTTAAATGTACTCTACATCACAGTGGAAAAAGAGGTATTAAATTTCAGAAAAAGCTCTAAAAATTTCAATATCCCTATTGAATAAACCAATAAATGCAACTCGCCTGTTTCACTTTCGTTATTTCAGAAGAACCAGACTCCGCATCTGAAATTCAAATTTGCGAACGAAAATTAAAGCACGGGAAAATCTGTCTTAATGATATACTAAGAAAACTTAGAATATTGCCTTACTGAAAAAACATTTAATAAGAGAGAGAATATTGTCTTACTAAAGACGACTGAATGAAACTACCCTTTCAAGCTTAGCCGCTGGTAGCTGCCTTCTGCAGAGAATTGATAGCTCAAAGCAAACAAACTGAAGGCAATATTATATTACTATCGTTGTATTGGCAATATTATTGTATAAATATCTAGAAATCGCCTGTAACAACCGTATAATGAATGAGAATCCAAAATCGTTGCAGACAATAACGAGTTTTGGGTAATGGGGATGTTACATATATGTGAGGTCCGGTCGTTTTAATCTTGCAAGGCATCTCAGAATTCCAACATTTCGGCTTGTCACTTGGATGGGCTTCTACTTCATTTGGAGATTGAAGACTGGAAGAACTATATGCGGAAAATTCGCCCATGACCGACAAATCACATCGCAGTGGGCAAGCCAAGCTGGCCCACAAAGGGCAACGATTAAGCAGATAGGCCATCAGGGGGGCTGGAACCCTGGTGGGTGCCGGAGAACCCACCGCCCTTACAATTGAACCACAACCCCACTAGTAGTATCCCAAATTTCAATCACAACCAAAATATTTATACATTGTCATACATCCACATAAAACTCATTGCATGTATCCGCCAAACAAAGAAAATTGAATCAAACTCAATATACTCAGAAGCCAATTAACAACTAAGGGATCGCATGCAGCCTATAACATTAATCGCCAAGAACATCCAACCTTCTGCTGATTTATATAATTTCAATTTGTTTTTCAAGTACAAAATACTATTATGTCGATACCTGGGATGAGGAGAGCCCTTGATGGGTTTTTGACCATACTTCCTCCACGAGTAATCATCTGGAGGAATATCAGCCAGCGAGCTACTAATGGTTGGTACTCTAATAGATCTTTTCACTCATGTTGGCATGTCACAATAGAACGTGTTGACGTCTTGCAATATCAGAAAACATTGGTTAAATGGATCAGTACGGCGTATAATCAATCGGTCCCGGCAACATTGGTTAAATGGCTCAGTATGGTGTATAATCAATGGGTCCCGACGTATAATCAATCGGTCCCAGCAACATTGGTTAAATGGCTCAATACGGTGTATAATCAATCGGTCTCGGCAATAAGACATCGAACACAAAACTTTGGATAAAACAAAAAAAAACGACGAAATGTTTATTTAAAATATTGGTTAAATGATTCGGTACGCTTAAATTAATATGAAATGGATCAATATCCATCGCTATAGTCCCATGCACCATATTATATAAAGAGATTTACAAAATATGATACTGAAATTATCAATAATATTAAAATAATCCACATATTAATAAACATAAAATTCATAGACTAACTTACCAATCATGTGTTTGTGTAAAAATTTATTTAAATTTAAAAACATAACTCTTTTAAAACCCTTTTATATTATCAGTGATATTAAAATAATCCACACATTAATAAACATAAAATTCATAGACTAACTTATGAATCATGTGTTTGTGTAAAAGTTTACCTAGTTTTTAAAACCATAACTCATTAAAAACCCTTTCATAAAGATTCGTGGAGTACCACCGAAAACAAGGAATTATGTTTTTTCCACTGAAAAAAATATTAATAGTGAAATATAAAATTTCTCTTTTCTAAAGACTACGAGAAGAAAATAATTCATTTTTATTAGCCAAAAGTTCATATTTTTTGGAAATATGTTAACAAAATTAAGAAACATGTGACATGAGCAAAAGTTTAACATTTTTAAAAATCATAAATATATTAATTTAGATGGAACATTTTTTAAAATAAAAATAATAATCAATTTAAAACCATTAGTAATAGATTTTATTATTTATAAATATTAAATATCAAAATATTATTTTACAAAAATAATGATAATTATTTAAAATATAAAGTAATATGACCAAATTGTAATTTTCTTATTCTATATATCACCTTTGTGGTGCATTTATTTGGTCAACATTATTTATTAGCGTGCATCATTTGATTTTGAAAATGAAGAGTCAGGAATGCCACTTCCTCGGCGTTATTTGCAGCGAATTTACAAATTCAATATTAAAGTTAAACCTCCTTTAAATAATTTATATATTAATTAAAAAAATATATATTACTTTTAAAATAAAAACATCCATATTTTTATTCAAATGTAAGTAATAAGCCGAAAATTATTTATAAACTTCATTTAGTATTTACTCTTGTGCACAAATTGACATTTTGGTGGGATTTTAAACCTATCAACACTTTTCCACTATTTCCTCTAGATGTTTATAGTTATATGAATTTATATGAATCTATTAAAAAAAAAATGGTTAGATCTCCAAAATAGGTGGAATCAAATGGTTAGATCTCCAAAATAGGTGGAATCTTTGCTTTGCACTTCATGATGATGATACCTTTGGGGTAATAGATCCCTTTGATGTGCTACCACTTTATGTTACATAATTCCTTTATAACATAATCATTTATGGGAACATTTGGTTTCTCAATGAGAAAACATTCTATTTCATTTTATCATTATTCAATATATCATATAAATATTATAAATTATTT
>APFE030345098.1:0-26374 GCA_000404065.3 Pinus taeda
CCCCAGACAGGGGGGGCTGCCGCCCCCCCTCAAACCCCCCGGTTCACTACGTAGGTTAGTCGTGGAAAGAATATAACACAACGCAACATGGTTTACCTCACAAACGAAACATATCTCTACTAAGTGCAATGGGCACTCGTTCCGAGGATGCTTCCTTGTACATCTGGGACAAAAGATGGCCAAAGCCCTCTCAGCTTCCTCTTTCTTCTGTTGGACCTGGAAGGTGTCCATTTGCACGGCAATGGTCTATCTCACCTCACTTTTGAGGTATTCCATCTGATTTGCAAACTCATGTTTGGAGAAGGTGGCACTAGCTGAAAGTTGACTCCCCCTACCTCTTTTCCGGGCTGCCCTAGAATGGTTTCTAAACACAGTCTTTATGTCATCATAAGGTAGCTGGTAGATGTCTCCTCTAGCCAACAAATGGAGGGTATCTAGAAGGTCTTCAAGGACTCCTCAAAGCAGAACCAACTTCATAGATTCGGGGTCAAGTGTGCACCTGTCCCTTTTATAACTGAGTTGGAACCTTTCTTCATAGTCTTCTAAAGATTCATCACTTCCCATGTTAATCTGAAAGATTTATCCCTTTGTTTCCTTTAACCTACAGTAATCTAGGTATTTGTTTTTAAAGGCTTGTTGCATATGAGCCCAAGTTATGATACTGTTTCTAAGTAACCCCATGAACTAGCGTAGTGTTGCATCCTTGAGGGTAGAGGGAAAGAGTTTCAACTTTTGCTCGTCTTCTGCATAGTCATAGGTTCGACAAAGGACAACAAACTCAAACAAGAAGGTATCAGGGGCTTCCGTGGTCAATCCATGGAAGTGAGGTAAGGCTGAGGGACTTATGTTTTTCATTTTTGTGTCCCGATTGGTCTCTCGGATGTTAAAGGTACCTTCTATCCTCTCCTCATCTCCTATACCGTTTCTGTGTTCAACCATGGTCTCAAGAGGAATGGTTTCTTTCTCTTCTTCTGTTATAGGATCTTCGTATATCTTTGGAGGTTCACTGCCACTGAAGAAGAGAGAAGTGTGACTCAGTGATGTGGTGGGGGTGTTGGGTAAGAATTTTCCTGAATTATCTCTATTCCTACGAGGCATAAAATGAAATATTTTTGGTTCATTTTTGTGTTTTTCTCTACTTGTACCTGAAAAACTGAAATTGATTGAAAAACAAATTGCAACTAACTAAAGTAAACCTTGCTGGAATGAGAATTGCAGAATTGAAATGAAAGCAGGAAATGACTAATCTATGCTACTTAAATGAAATGCTAAGCTACGCTTACAGAATTGAAATTGCTGAATTGAAAGGGTAATCTACGCTTGCAGAATTGAAATTGCGGAATTGAAACGCTAATATATGCTTGTAGAATTGAAATGTTAGTCTAGGAAAGCAGGAAATGTATAATCTACTTTTGCGGATATGACATTGCAAAATGGAAATTAAAAAACTACTCTACTCTTGTTGAAATAAACTACTTAGAAGAAGGTTGTAGCAGAAAATAGAAGAAAAGTAGCAATCACAAATACTCTGACGCTTCACCGGAAATGGCGCCAAAAATATGGTGGGCTCTAGTATTGCAGCAATGACGTTGCAACTCCTCGGACTCCCTTCTTTACTTTTATCAACCCGGTTGTTTGTAACAAACTTGGAAGCGTCGATGCTATATGCACAAGTACTAGCTCTTGCCTCATGCTGTCACTTGATCAACTAGCACAAGTTCACAAGGAGGTTAAGCCAACTTCTATGAGCTCTTAGAAGAAGCTTTTAACTTTGATGGATGAAATCTAACTCAAAAGAGGCTAGTCTACTTGCAGAAAGAAGTTAAATGCTGAAAAGAAATGCAAACCCTAGCAAACCCTAGTTTTACCGACTAACCCTACTGGTGCAAGAAAAGAGATGAAAGCTGTGGAAATGGATGCCATTGACTCTTGGAAAGGTAAAATGCATGTGACTAAGCTACTTCTGAAGGAAAATATGGAAAAAACATCTTCTTGTATTATTGAGTAATTTTTCATAATTATTATGCATGTGCTTTAACGATTTTTTACTATGCAGAGGTTGATTGGCGAAAGGAAATGGAGTGGGAACTTTCAAGAGGTTGGGAAGGTGAGAAGAGGGCCTAAGGGGTCCCTAGCACCCTTCCAGAGATTTTCACGGTGATCATATCTTGAAAAAATGCTCACGTGAACTTCTACAGGAAGTCTGTTGGGGTTCTACAAGAAGAGCCGAAAGTGGATTTTAGAGGGTTGATGGTGGAAAAATGGTGGGAAAGTGGAAATGAAGGATGGATGAGGTTTTTAAGGGGTCTAGGACTTGGTAAATGAAGCTAAGGAGTGATGAAGGTGGTTGGATTTGTTCAAGGATGGAGGGAGCAATGTTGCACAAAAATGTAGAAATTAGGGAAAATTGGAAAAGGGTGGAAAATGAAGGGAAGGAATCTTGGATTAGGGGTTGGAGCAGTTTGTATGATAGAGGAAAGATAAATAGGGGTGTACTACAGGTGTTCTACACACTATTTTCCAAAATTGATCGAACAAAGACTAGAAAAACCAGAGATCTATCTATTTTGACCTAATCTGACCTAAAAACCGGAAACATGATGAACAGAAGTTTATAGACAGGAGATCATGCAAGATAACTATGGAAACTAAGCAAGAAAAAATCTAAACATGCAAGTACAACTGGTATCAACTTTTCCAACTAAAAATTTAACACTAGCAATTGCATTGAAAGGCAAAAACAATGTTTTTGTGGTAGCAAGTATGCCTTGGTCTCAGCTCATGGTCCCAAGGAGGGAGAGATAAGATCAAGGATTTCTTGATGGCCTTTTTGTAGATCTTTTCTGTTACCAAATTGTCAAATCAACCTAAATCATGAAAATATATTTTAATCATCAAAAACAACCTAAGTAACAAAGAAAGATCTTAACCTAAATAATAGAAATTATGAATGCAAGGAAAACACATAAAAGTACACAAAGGAGATACTGGCACTTGGGTTGGGCCCAACCCCAAGAGCTACAGCCTCCTAAGAAAGCTCAGAGCTGGTGCAAAACGAAATTTATCTCCATTACTCAAAAAATAATCATGTGACAAAACTATTTACAACAAGAGCTCGAAAAATGAGCTGAAATGTAGTGCTGCACTAAAGTGCGAAAAACAATTATTCAATAGCTAAACTACCAAGGCTTGAATCTTTCCTACTTATGCAACATGAGGACTCCCAACAATCCTCCTTAACTTTAGGAGCTTGGTTGCCAAAACTGCAGTTAATCAGCCATTTCACAAAACCTGCTCGGCTGCCCCTTGAAATCATCTTTGATGGGTTGTTGAACTCCGAGCTAATGGTGGAGAACTCGAGGAAGGGATAATTTAGGGCAGGAAACACCCTTCCTACAAATCCTCAGCCTTGTTCGTTTGTTTTTGGCTATCAACTTGCTCATAAATGCTTGACCCTGGTCCAAAAGATGTCCAAAAATCTGCAATAAGCACGTATTAGACTTTGTGGTCAAGTGACTATTCTCATTCATTTAATTAACATAAATATATTCAAAAGCATGCATAAAACTATAAAGAATGGTGGATTAATCGAGAATAATAGGTAAAATGAGCCCATAAAGTTACCCATTTTTGGGGCTCATCAATAACATTAATAATTAATATGAAATGTGATGGGCGGAGTGGGTTTTTCCTAAGTAAAAGGGTAAAAGATATGCATTTGTGCACTTAGCTTTATACTTAGGATAAAAAGATTTTCGTGGGTTTTTGGAATGAAATAGAATTTACATGGTGGGTTTTTACTTTTCTTAGGTAAATGGTGTTTAACCTTAGGAAAAGGGGTTTTCTTAGGGTGATGAGGGGAAATGGTTTGTATGAAGGGGATTCTAGCACTTGTGTCCATAAGTCATTAAGCTGAGGGTTCGGTCCCACCAAAAGTCAGAGAATTTCTTTGAGCCTCTTTGACTTGTAGGATTAAAAGTACTAGAACATACCTGTGAATAGGAAATTAGTAAGTATAGGGGAAAATGATTAAGGGGGAGTTAATCACATGAACTTGTAAACTTTTTCCTTTGCTTCCATAGTTGACCATACATGTTGAAAGATGTGTATAAGCATGATGCATGTGCTTTGATCCAATTAACTTTGTGGTTTAGCAACCTTTCTTCTACTTACCCATTTCTTACCTCTAACATATTTTCTTCATTTCTGTGGGTGCATTTAGGCTAGGAAAGCCTTATTCATCTATTTTTCTTTTGGAAAGTAATCTATTTAATTCTAACCTTATATCATCCAAGGGCTCAGATTAAGCTTATGAGGTCATTTTATTTTCTCTACCTATCTAATGATCTGACAAGATTAAACTGTTTGATCAGATTTTATTCTCTAATTATAAACATAAAATTCAAAGCATGGAATAACCAAGATTAAAATTTTTTATTACCATGGATTGTGGCATGAATAACAAGTTGCACACAATCATTATTAAGCATAAAAGTAAATAGTAGTGGCATTTAGACTTTCACACTTTCATGGTCTCTTTGTTTTTTGGGTTCATATACTTTCATTTTTTTTACCTTTTCTTATTATTTTTGTCCTTTGATTTTTCTTTTAGGACATACCCTCTTTACATTTTTTAATTTTTATAATATGGAAAACATTTCCAGAAAGCAAAGGTGTGTACAATATTACAAGGCTTAATCTTAACATTCAAAATTATGAATCCTATTGGTATAGGAACCTAATAGTGGCTCCACTTGGGGATGGCATTTCCTTATGAAATTTCAAGAACTTTAGAGATCAGTAGCCTGATCCATTGGGCCAATCCCAAACATGTATATGCTCTGTTGTGTAATCTTAGCGACTAAAACTCTTGAACTGAAAATACATCCTTTTCTGCAAACTAAAATATAATCTAACATAAACTTGCTGCTAAAATCTGAATTTATTCAAACTGAAACCCTACCTACTTACTCTAATCAGCTATCTAATTGCTGGTTAGGTAAAATGAAACAACCAATGAAACCATTCAAGCATCATATACATTGGTGGATTTTGCTGCTTGGGCTTGTTTGTGATTAAAACTGAGATTCTACAGCCAAATATAACCTTGTCAGCCAATGAGAAGATAAGGAAATACTTGTCTTCCTTTGTAGACTCTAAAAACTGTACAACAGGATCTTCCAAAATATATACATTATAGTTCAACTAATTTAAGCAATTTCACAAATGTTCTGAATGGCCTCCATGCCATGAAACTGAAATGTCACTTTTATCTTTAACACCCTGCAAACTTTCAAATGAGCTTTGTGATGATATTTCTACTGACTGAAATGTTTATCTGGTGAAACCTTTATTATCTTGATTTTGACTCTCATAGTCTATTAATGGAGAAAAATTCTGATTGCATTCATTACCGAACCTATCAGCTATTGGATTATAAACAACTTGAAAGGATTGCTGCAACTTATTTCACATAGGTTTGAATGTAACTTCATAGATTTATACAAGCTGCTCCTCCTTTTCTTTAGAGATTTTATACCACATTTCCTTTAAAAACTGAAATGATTCAAAAAAAAGAGGCAAAGAAGCTCCATTTATTTCCAAATTTTCTGCACTCTCTTCTTCACTTTCATAGCTAACATGGATTATATGGTCACTATTTTCAAGTTTCTGAAACTGAATTTCCTTATTCCCCGAACCAACTTCCGATTTCTCTATAAAGTTACTTTGGATTTGAAGAACATGATTATCATCATACTGATCATATTTAGGCAAATCATCAAAAGAAGTAATGTCATCAAACATACACATTATATCAGGAGATTGCTCCTCCACGTATTGCTCTATGAATCTAACTTATGATCTATGGTAGTTGGAATTAGCGGGAATTTGTTCATGAATCTCAACCTCTTCCTTTATTAAAATAAATGTGTCATTTTGATTTTGAGTAAAAACATTATCTTTCATGGTGAGCTTATGTATTCTTTCATCTATTTTCTTCACCAAAATGTTGAGTTTTTCCTCTACAATGTTGTTTTCCTCTGCTTCTGCTTTCAACTTTTCCCTTCTAATTTGAAAATTAACTTCTACATCTACTACAATGTTCTGCATATATTCCAGCGTTGAGGGGTTTCTTTCTCTTAGCTGAAATTCTATCTCTAGATCAAATCCTCTTGAATAATGCAAAAGAGTTGAATCAGGGGGAGATCTTATATTTGATGGAATTGAATAATAGACTTGATTAAATATGTCAGAAAATTGTTGTATTGTTTCCTTTGGTTGTCTTTTTAAATGATTATATTGTTTTATGATCACAAGAAGATTGGCTCTGATTATCCATCTATCAAGAAAACGTTTGGCAAACTGTTGGAAATTTGAGATGTTTGCAATAAGTAAATTCTTGAACCAACTCTTTACTCTACTTTGTAAAGAAAGAGCAAAAATCCTGATAATAACATCATCTTCATCAATTTCGAATAAGTCTAGATAGTTCTCAAAACCTTGAATGTGTTTTTGAAAAGTGATACCATTCTCTCCATCAAACCTAGGGAGATACTTGTGATAATTGTTAGGGAAAGCATGGAGTGTAGGAGGTAAGATGAGTGGCTTATATCTATCAAGAACTTTATAAGGTACAGGAATATGTACAGGGATTGTATGATTAGTCTTGATTGTTTGATGCTCGTCAATTGGAAAATGATCTTCATAAGAGTTAGAATAATGTTGCTTAAATGTATAAGGAGACTTTATATTTACAATTTTCAAAGGGAAATAATAAAAAATTAATCGAAAATCTTCACTAAAATACAATATACATTGAAAAACTTTATTGATGAGAAAGAACATAATGTCTTGGATAACAATCCAAGTTAAAACCCCGGTATTTTCATATAGTTCTTTTAGGTTCATTCCTCTAGTGGAGTCTTGATTGTGAGATTGATTTGGAGTCGTCAGGTAGATAATTTTAACCTTTGTGTCTGATCACTATCCACCATCATAGATCAAATCTAAACCTGTAAAACATTTCTGAAGAAAATGTTAGTTCTCCCTAACGGAGTCGCCACTATGTTATCGCCCAGTAATTTCCCAAGGTTAAGGAAAGAGATCACCGAGGTAACCACAAACCACTTTTGGAGATCAGGACCTAGCCTTTCTGATGCTTAGAGAGGGATCTCTCTATATGATTTAGCTTTGTTTGTTTGAATATTAGGATAGTAATGAATGTTCAGGGGGTTTTTTATTTTTATTGAAGGTTGGGTGGTGGGAGTCTTTAAACATATGGATAGGATGATGTCTCTATTCCATTGGGCTATGGAGTCAACAAAAGAGTAGCAGGACTGGATCAGCTCACTAAAGGGAATGTTCCAAGGGAAAGATAGCAGAGTAGAGTGCAGGTCTTTAGGCCAGCGGGGTGGAAAAGGTTTTAACCAGGGTGAGAAAGAAATTAAGAATTCCTTAACTTAGATTATCAGTAGAAAACATGTATTTTCCTAACTTTTATAACAGAGTGTATTTAAAACAATTATGATATAATACTCCAGTTATGGCATTTAAATTCAGATAAACATTATGGAAATATTTTAAGAGATAACAAAAACATGAGAAAATACTTGTCTGCACTTCACTCTACGCATGAATCCTTTGAAATATCTAGTCTTTATTCATCAATCCAGCTTGCTGGCTCAGTCAATGCTCCAATGGATTTATAGTCTTTTGATGAAGAAGTCTATAGAAATGTCTAAGAATCCACACTACATACTTTGAATTGTGAAGTATTTATACTAAGGTTTTATTACAAATATCTCAAAATAATTTGAGATTTAATCTAGGAAATATGAATATCTTCTCGCGGGAAGATAGAGGCAACTATTGAACTGCTTGCATGTTGTCCCTTTGGTACTGCTAGCTTTTATGGTTGTTTTTATCTCTTTATGCTCTTTGTTGTTTGAATCATTACGCTGGAGGCTTTGTTTACTTTAGGATTTCCTCTGATACTCTTTGACTCTGATACTCTTTCACTCTGATGACCTGTCTTTATCCTTTCTATGTCTTTCCTTTTTACTGTACAATTTAGCCTTTTACTATGTGTTTCAACAATAAATTCTTTTGTTTTTATGTGTATTAGCACCAGGAAGAGTATTTTGATCAAGTCTATGTATGTTTTATTTGTTTGTCTTCTAAATGCATCTTCGGTCTGGGTCCTCTGTTTGGTATAAGTGGTTTCTTCTTGGCTCTGTGTGTGACTGTCTTCATCTTCGTTCCTTGTATAATGGTATTATTCTTCTGAATATGGGATTTTAATAGGTTTCTTTTTGAGTCTTGGAGCAAACAGGTTCTGCGACTAGTATCAAAATTGTTTATCCAAGCTCTGGTCTTCTGCGGATTATCTGTAAAACTCAACAATAATTAAGAAAACATTGATTGGCTTGATAGGCACTTGATGGATTTATTTGCATAGGGATGCATGGAGAAGGGGTCATGGCAGTGTTTTGACGTGAATGGAGGTGGAATTGCATCACAAAGGTTCAGGGTGGCGCTGAAGGGTTTCATGGGTTTATACTGTTGAACAGGAGAAAGGTACGAAAACAAGGTTTTGAAGGTTTAAAATCTTTTAATTGGAAAATTTTTGAATATGGCGCAAACATTTATATTTATGAATCATAGGCAGTTTATCGGGTTGGCGGGGAGGTAGTTTTAAGGGTCGTCACACCGCTTTTGTGGTGTGGGTGGTTTTTAGGAGGGGTCACCTGATCTGCTTTAGAGTGCGACATGTAGCATTCAGGGGGTCAAGGAAAACCACCTTATCGGGTGGGTAAAGGTCGGTTATCGGGATCGACCAATATGGCTGTGGTCCATTAGATTTGGGCGCTTGTGATCTAACACTAGTCAGGCGGAGAAGCTGCGCAGAGGAAATGAACGAGAGTTGAGGGGCGGCCAGGGGTTTTAATCACAGGATTAGGGAACTGGGTGAGGTTAATGACGAGATTAACTTAGGTTTACTGGGATTAGGTAAATTAAGTAAGGTTGTATTGGGATATGGGTAATTCATATAGTTTTTATTAAAACTAAGGATTGGGGTATTTACATAGGGATTTAGTTAATATACGGGAAAAGGGTTATATCAGGATTTATAAAATAATGTTAAGAATTAATATGAAATGTGATGGGTAGAGTCGGTTTTTCCTAAGTAAAAGGGTAAAAGATATGCATTTTCACACTTAGCTTTATACTTAGGATAAAAGGATTTTTGTGGGTTTTTGGAATGAAATAGAATTTACATGGTGGGTTTTACTTTTCCTAGGTAAATGGTGTTTAACCTTAGGAAAAGGCATTTTCTTAGGGTGATGAGGGGAAATCGTTTGTGTTATCACTCAGGTTGTTCCCCAGGAGGGTACTAAGGAGGGAATACAGCCGAGGTAACCACTAACCAATCTTTTAGATGCAGCTTCTAGTCAATCTGCACCTAGAGAGGGCTCTCTCTTTATAATTTAGCTTTGTTTTAAGGTATATTAGGCTAGTTATGAAGTACAAGGGTTTTTGTTTTGAGTTTGTTGGATGGTGATCTTCAGTAGGCATAGGGTGCAAATCTGAACTGTTTATTCCATTGGGCTGATGGAGTCTATGAGGGTGAACTGCTGAATATGGTTTCTTTGGCTGAAGGTTATACTACAGAGCAAGATAATCAATCTTGGAACAATTTTATAATCTGGGAATAGATGGAATGGAAGCTAGTGGCTGAAGGGCAATTAAGAATCCTTCATCATGCTGGTAGAGGGAAGATGTATGAGTATTACCAAGGAGAAGTGAAGAATTCCTTGATTAATATCCAAAGTGAAAGAACTAGTGGAAACAGGAGAAGTTAAGAATTCCTGCTTATGCTAATTCTGAAGAAAACATAAGTAATAACAAATATTGAACACAAAGTGTAATTAAACAAATTCTGGGCTATTCTTTTTCCCTGTTACTAAGGTTATGAAACATATATGAAATTTGCAAACATAGAAACTACAAAACATAGGTTAGGATGACTTATTGATTCATAGAAAGACACAAGAATTTTGTAGCGGGCCCAGAGCATCAAATCCTCATTCAAACGGTACAACAAATAGTAAACTTCAAGAGCAATTGTATTAAAAATTCTCAGAGTTACAGCACAGTCCAAAAGAGAAATCACCAACCCCGAATACATCTCTTGGGGAGGTACTTATACAAAAGAGAGTTACAAAATATCTTGCGAAGAAAATATCAAGCAATAACTTCATCCATCTACTTTTTCAAGGGAAATAAATGTTGTTGGAAACCGGGAGAAATGAATGCAGAAGTAATTACTATTGTGCTGGCCACTTTAGTTGATTAGATACGTTTGACTTTTACACCCAGTGAGTCGGCTGATATTCTGTCTTCTACTGATATTTTTTTCATTGTTGTCCCAGTTCTTTCATCTGCGTCTGATCATGCTTTAATGGACTACATTTTAAGCTCGAATCCCTTCCTCTGTTGTTTTCATCTTTATGATATGTGGCATGTGCACTGGAGATTTGATTGGATGCAAATGACTTAAAGAAAATTAAAAATTACATTTGTAAAACCTCTAACATGCTCTGCCACCATTGGTCCCCTGGCAACTAATGTCTTTGCATTTTTATTAATGTTTCATCAACTTCAGTATACCTATAGAAGTTGGGCTGGACTGCAAAAAGATGTCTTATTTCATGTTCGATATAGAACATATTTTCCAATTTGTCATATAGGCTTTGTCCTGATGGAAGTGTTTTATCCTCTGAAGTGCTTGATGATGTTGTGATTTGACTTGCAACATATGTATTTACCCTATGAGCATATTGTTCATGTGTCAAAAGTCTCTGGTTACTGGTTAATAAGCTGGGTAAACCCTTTTCCTGCAAGACTGTAAACTTCTCTGTAAAGGCATTTATTTCTATTTGCATTTCTTGGCACTTTCTTTCCAGATTCTGTATAAAATTCCTCATGGTCAGCACCTTTTTTACTGTCAAAATGGTGCATGTTCTGTCCCTGATATCCAAAGTTGTTAGTTGTTCCTTGGTGTGAGTGTTCAAAACATGGATTAGTCTATTGGCATGTTCGGGCATGTTTCCCAACAATGCTATGGCCTTTTGAATCTCTACTTGGGCCATTTCTATCAAATCAATTTGCTCATGGATTGTTTGAATTGATTGCCATTTATCATTGATAGACTGGCCAATTTTGGTCCACACAATTGTCTTGAATTCTGCTAGAGGTTTGTGAAGAGTAAGATCTTTTTCCAAGGATTTTACCTTATTTTCCAAGGCCTTTACCTCTCTTGTTCTCTCTGCCACAGTTATCTTAGATTTATCATAATTTACCTCTAGCTTGGCTAGTTTTTCTTTGGCGTCCTTTAACTCTTACACTTGGAGTTTTAATTCTTCCATTTCTTTTATTAATTTCTCTGTGCTTATAATATTATTGTTGCATATTGCTGTTGTTGTTGCTGAAGCTGAGGTACCTATTGTTGATGCTAGGACAGTGGGATGGATTGCTGTTGCAACTGTGGGAGGGGCAGTGGTACCTCTTGGAGTTGTTTCAGGTGGTTGGGAGGTTGACTCTCCCTGCTTGGCTTGTAATGCTTTCTCCAGTTCCTACTCCATTTCAGTTAGACTTTGATTCATCCTCATTAGTAAATCCATCATGTCTTCCTCTGCCTTTTCTTGTGCAAGTTCTGTAGTTTGTGGGTGCATGGTAACAGGCAGCTTCAATTGCTTCCTAAGTGCAGCAATATCTTCTTCCTTTTTCTTTATCAGTGCTTTGATGCCCTTGGCATCCTTGGGATCATGTCCCAGCTCAATAATAATTTCATCTAAGGTCTTTATTCTATTTTCTTTAGCTAAGGAATATATCTTTTCCAAACCCAATTGGGCAGATGTATTACTTAATGAATCCTGCAATTTGTGGGCTAGCATTGCCTTATCTACCAATGTAGAGTAAACCATTTCACCAGTTTGCTTGTACAACTCAATCTTATCCATTGGGTGCATGTATTTGGCAAGCACCTCTAGATTTTTTCTTATATAGTCGGCTACTGACTGTGGTTGCTGAACTTTAGGATTAAAATGACTTAAGATCATTTTTTCTTCCTTAATGTCATATGCAGACATTAATCTTTGCTGTTTGGAGGGGGTCATCTTGAGAAATTGATCATAAAGCTGCAGTCTCAATGGCTCACTCTGGGCCTTAATCTCCATTAATGTTCTTTTAATATCATAACGTTGTTTACTTTGCAGCCTTGAGGAGGAAACTTCCATATTATGATATATGTCCAATTCTTGCCTATGAGAGCCGGTGGATGTCAGTTGGCTGGTTGCCCTCTCCTCTCTTGGACTTCCTATAATTTCCTGAACACTTCCCTCTTTAGGTAGAGGATCAGTTCTTTGCCTTTTGGCCTCTGGTTTCTCTGCTAGTCCACTTGCAGGTGTGGTCTCTTCTCTGTCCCTTTTCTTGCTTCTTTCCTCATTCAGAGGAGTTCGTAATGCTCGGATTTTAGGTGCCTTTGTCTACAGTAAAGGGGCTTGCCCTTGACCCTGTTCCTTTGATGTTGTTGCTGGATCTGTCATCATGTGCTACTCTGAATCCAACACCTCTTTGCCCTTTGATGTTCTAGCAGTTGGTGCAGTGCTTTCATGGGCCGGTTGCCGTGAAGTTTCAGCAGATGATGTGCCTACTCTGGTTTGTTGTGGCACTTTGAATGACACCTGTCCAAAAGAGTCCAGGTCAAGAGTATTTTCAAGATTTTTCATAGCTTGTTCCATTTTCTCTTCCTCAGTGAGCTGTTCAATTAGTGTGCCTTCTACCCACTCATCTCAGTTGGCAAATTGTTCTATTTCAGGAAACTTACAATGACTGTAGGGAGCTAGCCTAAATTTTACCTTTCTTTCACAAATAAAACCATTTGGGTCATAAGGTACCCACCAAAAGCTCCTCTTTAATCTGAGTTTTTCACCCAATATATTGTCAGCATCTTGCCACCCTTCTTTTATGTTCATGACATAAGGGCCTAACTGGTCTCTCAATTTCAACTGAGCCTTTTTCTTGGTGGTATGAAAATGAGTCAAATCTAAATTGATAAGCTGCCTAAAATATTCTAAAGCAAACAATCTCATTGGCACATATTTTGGCAGCTTGCAGGGGCACAGCTCATAGCCATATATCTTGATCTCAATGTGATTCTGGTATACGTACCAATCACCTATTTTATAGCTTTTGGAGAGCTGTAAAATTTTTTGCATATCATAAGATAGTCTAAGAGGAGGAGTTCCCATCAGTAGAGAAGAGGCTGGGTGTATAAACATGTCAATAAATTCACAGTAAGAGTAAGGAGAGTTGTGCACAGTAAGAGTAAGAAGGCCACCACTAAAAGCTGGACCGAAGACGTAGCCCTGGAGAATAGGGTGAACTCCTTATTAATTTTTTGTGTTCTTGTATTTTCTTACTGTATTTCTCTTACTGTTTCCATTTTCCAGTGTCTGTGTATTTTGAAATCTGATCGATCCATTACCTAAAGTAACATAGACACACACCATCACATGAGTCTGTAATACCTTCATTCATTAATTATTTAACTAAGATCACTCACAAGTGATTTTTAGATCAAGTGGTATCAGAGCTTTAGGCTGTTAAGGTTAGACAAGCTTGTGTTGATTAGTTGTTGAATGCTAACTAGATCAAAGCTCAAATTAGGAGAAGGAGATTTGGTTGAAACTAATCCTGAAATTGGGAGAGTCTATCCTCGGAAGACAATGTCAGAAGAAGGTTTTATGGGTCCAAACCCTCAATTCATAGATAGTTTCCTAGCCATAAAGTCCATGGTAGAATAAATGTATAGGGACTTTAGAAAACATTAGGATGAAGATTCATCAGGCTCTAAACAAGATAAAGGAGAAGATGATTCTCACTTCCATTACCACTCAAAGGGCAAAGGGAAAGAAGAAAGCTTTCTCACACCTCCTAATAGCCCTGAACACAAAAAGAAAGCATCTTTGATCAAACTAGATGTTAAAGTTGATTTACCTATATATGATGGAGAGTTGAATGCAGAAAAGCTCGACAATTGGATTAGACAAATTGATGTTTATTGCAGAGTACAAAATATCAATTCAGACAAGGGTAAGATTCAGCTGGCAAGCCTACGCCTTGGAGGCACTGCCTTGGTTTAATGGGAAGGCAGGACTCAAGCTGACTTGAAAAGACATGGTAAGACTATCTCTCTTTGGAGTGAATTTGTTTCTGCAATCAAAAAGCAATTCTATCCATTGGCCTACATGCAGCAAGCCATGATGAGCTGGAAAACTCTTTGATAGTTGAAAGGAAAAAGTGTGCAAGGGTACACTCAAGAATTTAGAAAGAGAGCATTGATTCTAGGAATATCATTAGGCTCACCTGAGACTTTGTTGAAGTACATTGGTGGTCTACACAGCTACATGAGGCACACTATCCTCATGTTTAATCCCACTAGTATAGATGAGGTATCTGTACAAGATACTCACCTAGAAGCTAGAGGAAAGAATGGAAGTCCAGAAGTTGGGGGATCATCCCAACCCATTGCAAGCAAGAGTAACGAGAAAAGAAAGCAGAAATGGAAAGCAAGGAAGGCTAACACTACATAAAAAAGAAAGGCTTCATGCATTCACTATAAAAAGGATGGGCATGATGATGAGCATTGTTGGATTCTGCATCCAGAGCTGAGACCTAAGAAGTTCGAGGGCAAGAAGAAGAAGAATGTTGCAGCTATTTAGAAAGATTTGGGGTCAGAATCAGGAGATGAAACAACCATTGCAGCCACAGCTATAAGAGGTAAGAATTTTGAAGCATCCACTAGTAATTCTTCACAATCTACTATTGATGAAGAAAATGAGAGAAAAAGACATGAGCTTTTCCATATTCGAGTTATTTCCAAACATCAAAATATTGATACTTTGTTTGATAGTGGCTCGCAAGTAAATTTAATTTCTGAAGAAATTGTAAAGAAGTTGGGATTAGTAACTACACCTCACAAGAAGCCATACCCATTAGGATGGTTAAATGATGAAGCACAACTACAAGTGACTAGACAGTGCAAACTCAAGTTTCCTTTTGGGTTAGCACTTGTAGATGAGGTTGAGTTAGACATAATTCCTTTGGATATATGTGGAATTTTTTTAGGAAGTCCTTACTTGTATGACAGAAAATCTATTTTCTATAGAGCTGAGAACAAGTATCTACTTGTTAAAGATGGAATCAAATACTTTGCAAGAGCTCATAAGCTCAAGAATAATTATACTCTCATAAACTTAGGGCAGATGAAACGAATGATAAACTCATGAAAAGAAATCTTATTGATGATTGTAAAGGAAAGGAAACCTGATAAAACCAATGTATTTGAGGGCTGTAATGCTAAATAGCAAGATGATTTAGAAAAGGTTGTTTCAGAGTATGATATCTTGTTTCAAGAACCTAAAGGTCTGCCACCCAAAAAGGAAATAGTGCATGATATTATTTTGTAGCAAGATGCTCCATTGCCTAACATTGGAATGTACAGGTTGTTCACTTTAGAGAACGCAAAAATCAAGAAGGAGGTGTAGGAGTTGCTCGAGAAAGGGTTCATCAGACCTAGCACATCACCATGTGGGTCACCAATCGTTTTAGTGAGAAAGAAAGATGGTTCATGGAGAATGTGCATTGATTACCAAGCATTGAATAAGATAACAACAAAAAATCACTATCCCCTTCCTCGCATAAATGATCTTTTAGATCAATTGAAAGAAGTTATTTATTTCTCCAAGCTAGACTTGCATAGTGGATACCATAAGGTCCGAGTTGCAGAACAAGATGCATGGAAGACTACTTTCAAAATAAACAGGGATTGTATGAGTGGTTGGTTATGCCTTTTGGCTTAACTAATGCTCCTGCTACTTTCATGAGATTAATGAATGATGTACTAAGACCTTTTCTTGATGATTTTGTTATTGTGTATCTGGATGACATTCTGATATTTAGCAAAACGTGGGAAGAACACTTAAAGCATGTTAAGCAGACACTAGATGTTTTGAAAAGAGAAAAACTTTATGTTGAACTCTCAAGTGTGAATTTGGAAAAACATCTCTGAATTATTTGAGTCATATAGTAGGGGCGGTGAATTGAAGATAGATCCCTCTAAGGTGGCAGTCATTGTAAACTGGCCTAAACCCAAATCTGCTACAGAAGTTAGAAGCTTCTTAGGAGCAGCACAATATTGGAAGAAGTTCATTTCTAACTTTTCCTTAATTGCAGCTCCCTTACATGCTTTAACAGGATTGAACAAGGTGTTTCAGTGGGGAGGCAAACAGCAGAAAGCCTTCGACACCTTGAAAGAAAAGATTAGTACAGCACCTGTATTAGCACTGCCTGATCTTCAAAGACCATTTGAGATCCAAACCGATGCCAGTGACTGGGAGCAGTGTTGACACAGCACGGTAAACCCATATTTTATCATTCTGAGACATTTAAGTCTGCAATAGCTAACTATCCTACATATGATAAAGAATTGTATGCATTAGTACAGAGTGTGAAAAAGTGGAAACATTACTTAATGGGCAAAGAGACAGTAATACATACTGATCGTCAACCACTTCAATATCTACACTCCCAAAATAAGTTGCAGCAATCAAGGCACTATAGATGGATGGGTTTTCTACAACAGTTTCATTTAGTCATCAGATATAAAAAGGGCATACACAATAAAGTTGCAGACATGTTATCTAGACCCATTATAAATGCATCTACTGTACTTAAGCATAATTATGTGTTACATGAGAGCTACATTGAACAATATGCTCAAGACATAGACTTTAAATATGTATATGCAACTTTAAGTTGAGGCAAACGAGTAGAAGAATTGGATTATCATGTAAAGGATCGACTCTTATACCATTGTTGGAAGTTATGCATTCCACAAGCTAAAAGAGTAAAGATAATTTGAGAATCACACACTTCTCTAATATCAGGACACTTTAGGGTAAGTAAAACAGTTGCACAGCTGCAAAGATTTTGTTATTGGCCAAAAATGAATGAGACAGTTTCTAGATATGTAAGAGGGTGCACTATGTGTGCTAAAAGCAAGCCCAACAATAGAAAACTAGGCTTGTACACTCCATTACCAATTCCTTCTCACCCTTGGGAAAGTGTTTCCATAGATTTTGTTGGAGGACTGCCTAAATCTAGGAAAGGTCATGATTATATGTATGTTGTTGTGGATAGGCTCAGAAAAATGTGTATTTTGATACCATGTAATAAACAAATTACAGCTGAACAAACTACAAAACTGTTTTTTGAACATGTATGGTAATCCACTTCCATTATATCTGATCGAGATACCCAATTTGTGGGGAAGTTTTGGTCAAGTCTGTGGGAACTGATGGACACCAAACTGAAGAAAAGAACAACCTTTCATCCACAAACTGATGGCCAGATAGAAGTAGTCAACAGGACAGTGATCCAGTTACTCAAAGGATATTGCAGCAAACATCTTAAGCTTTGGGATGAACATTTGTGTTATGTGCAGCATGCTTACAATAGACCAAAACATTCCTCTACATAGAGATCTCCTTTTGATACCTATTTTGGTTTCACACCAAGGTCTCCTTTGGATTTTGTCTTTGGTAAAGATACCACAATTGAGGGACACAGTGATGTGGACAGGTCAACTAGGTTCATTGAACAAATCCAAGAGATCCACCAGGTAGTACAGGAACAACTGGAAAAGAGCCAAGCCAAATACAAGGCAAGGCATGAAAAGCATCGGATGGAGCATAACTTCCAAGTTGGTGACCAAATCTGGCTATATATCAACAAAGAATTGATGTAAGGTGAAGGTAAAACGCTAAAGCCTATCAGGTATGGACCTTTCAAGATACTTGAGAGAATTGATGAGAATGCTTTTCACCTTGATCTACCAACTTACATGCACATCTACTTAGTCGTGAATGCAGATTGCTTGAGATTGTTTGAACCTTCACTAATTGAGGATCCTGAAGAGTAGAGTCAATTTCCTTCTATTGATAACTTGATACCTGAATATCTTAATGAATTTCAGGAAGACACAGTTTTGGACAGGAAGGTGAGGACAACGCGCAGAGGAGATGTTGTGTACCTCAGAATTGGGCTCAAGGGTTCAAAGTCGAGCAGTGCAAAGTGGATAGAGATTGGACAAGTGAGACAATTGTACCCTCACTTAGTCAATGCTTGAAAACCAACTTTTGGTGGTCCAAAAGCTTTCTCAGTGGGAAGACCGTGATCCGAATTAGATCTATGAAATTATCAAAGTGCTATGACTGTATCAAATCAAGACATACTTCAAAATTTATGAAAAAAGAGAGATCAAGAAGAGCTCTGGACAATGGCAATTTGTAGCCAGCATGGAATGAAGAAGGCCTCGGCCAAAGCACGCTGACCGAGGCCAATGGAGACCGCGTAGGAGGCAAACTGGCAGCTAGGAAGCCCAGATCAGGAAACGGAGGCCTTTTCTAACGCGCGATTAGCGCTAATCATGCATTTCTGGGTAAAACCCCTCGAGAAGGAAAATTCGCAAGTGCTCGATCACATGGGAAGTTGGGAAACCATAGGGAAAATGCTAAGGTGAAAGGTGGGTCCCGCGCTCCAAAAACCGGTGGAATATTGGAGGCATATTGGGCGATAAGTAGATTGGGGCAAAGAACGAGTGATTCCATTCATCGCACAATGCATGTTCGATGGATGAGAGAGAAAAACAACACTTATCGTGGGTTAACAGTCGAGCAAGTCAACCGCGCGATAAGAGAGAACAATGTAGGATCTGGGGGCTCCATATCTGACGACGGAGATTGTGCCCGATGAGAAACCAAATTTGATGGGGGAATTAAGCCACAACATATAAAATTCTAAAGTCTGATTTGATCGCTGAGTTGGCGGATGAGTCATTCCATAGTGTAACTAAAATATCGAACTATTGAGGAAGAGATGGCACAATTCGTGAGAGGACAAATGGCCACTTCCCTGTGAGATGTTGGCAATGACGTAGAGGCAGGGAACTCCAAGCGAATAGCAGAAGGCGATCTGAAGGGGCAGAAGAGGAAGAAAATAGTCAAGGGCAGATTGGCTTTAAGCCATGAACAGACAGAGAACAGGACAAGGAAGAAAGGAAGGAAGAACCAGAGAAGAAAAATAGTTAAATAAAGGACGAAAGAGACAGTGAAGCAAGAGACAAAAATCAAAGAGATGAGCTGACCTAAGGCATCATCGAGCAGACAGAAGGCTTGAGAGGTTCAAGCAATCCCTATGAGGATCTGTCGAGAATTGAGTACCACATTGGGCTCCTCCCATTAAAGATCAGAGAGGTCAAGACTTGGTAAGGAAAGAGTCTGTGCACTCTAGTGGCTTAGGGAATCCAAGAACCACCCCACTAAGCATCCTCTATTTTAGGAGACTCAAGTTGAGCTCCTCATTGTAAATCTCTACTTTAAAGACACAATAAAAGAAGGCCACCACTAAAAGTTGGACTAGAGACGTAGCCCTAGAGAATAGGGTGAACTCCTTATTAATTTGTTGTGTTCTTTTATTTTCTTACTATGTTTCTCTTACTATTTTCCATTTTCCAGTGTCTATGTATTTTGTAATCTGATCAATTCGTTGCCTAAAATAACATAGACACACACCAGCACATGAGTCTGTAATACCTTCATTCATTAATTATTTAACTGAGATCACTCACAAGTGATTTTCAGATCACTTTAACATCCTTGTGATGGTCAATGGTGGAAAATTGATGCCACACTTGGTCGTCCATGATGGTGTCTGTGTGCTTAATGGTGACATCCTACTGAAAGAGAACTCTTGCCTTTGTTTCATACAGGTACACTGATATGGCCTCTTTTTCCAACTTGTTTGATAGCATGCACATCATCCTCTTGAGTGTGGTTGGACCAACAACATACTAATGCATAGTGTCTGTGTTGATCTCCAAGTGTGTGCTAGTGACCATGCACATGAACTTGTCGAAGTGCATGTTCAACTCCATTCAGACTTACTTCTGGTCTTTGCCTTGGTGAGTGTGCCAAATGGGTGGGATCGCATGTGTGCGCAAAATGACATGCATCCTACTGAATTCCCTTGCATGTGATCAACAACACGGATCACCTTTTCTGCTCTGTGCTAGCTACTAGGATGGATCTATAACTTGTGTGGGTGCAGTTTCATTTGTTTGTGCATGTTGTGTCCCTTGTTGTACCTATTCCTGCTGCAACTCATTCTCTCGCCTATGCAGCTCTTGTTCTTCCTTGAGTTGTCACTTCAGCACATGCAACTCCTTCTCTGTTTCTCTCTCTGCCTTCAGGCGATCTTCGTGTTGTGTCTTCACCTCATAGCCTCAATCTCCAAAGAAGCCTTCATCATGAATGGATCTGCTTGAGCTTGCAACTTTGTTCCACCTCTAAGTTGTCCACAACCTTCCTCTTGCATCACTACATGCAGGTCTGTTGCCTCCTGCTATTACTAATGGTGCTGCTCTCTGTGATGTGGTTGCCATTCATCTTGATATCCTTTTCCTTGAACAGCTTTATGTCTTCATGGATAGGGAATTTCATAGACACTTGATCGACTGCATCCCCAAGTGTCCTCTGAACTGTGTCTTCGACTCTACTCTCCTCGAAAGCCATTGTACTTGTGTTGCTGAGAGGCAGACGAACACCCATGATAGCTAGAGACATAGCAACACTCATGAAAAGCAATCTATCAGTCAAAAACCAAAACAAGCTAGAGGACTGAAATGCAACATATCTGTGTGATTGACTGTGAAGATTGCATAATTTTCATCGAGAGGCTGGGAGACTGACTAACAAGACTGCGAATGATATAGTTTGGCCTTTTGGGAGGCTAACTAATTGCTGGAACTACACAATGAATAGTCCAGTCTGGCCTACTGATCAGTGAAACTGTGCAATACACAATTTCAGTCAACAGTGACATGCAACTAGCAAACTGCATTGCGCAGTTTCTGGGGCCAACGAGACACTACCTCCAAGAATTGCGCAATGCAAGCCTAGAGTTCAGTGTTGGTGTTGAGGGAATAAGTCCCCTAGGGTTTTGGGTCAGAACCCTAGCAGAGCAGGAGTATTCTATAGCAAGAAACAAGCATTCAACTTAGGCAACATGCTTAATCAAACTAACTATGCGAGGATGAACATACCCAAATGTCCTTTGTTTGGGTAGTCCTAGCCAGGGTTCAAACCCTCCGCAACTCCTGATGATCTTCGAACCTGCAAATCAACCAATTCGAATACACATAGTAGCACATAGATAAAGCATTAGAGTGAAATCAACTTTATATCATATATATAGATGGTTAGTTATTCATTGTAAAATTCATCTAGATATAAACCATAACAATAAGTTTAGATGCATAAACAAAGTTGATATTAGGAACAAGACAATCTTCCTTTTATTGTAGAAAACTATAATAAAAACATGGAAAGAGTTCACCTGAGTCTTCCTCTTCCGGCTCCAAACGAAACCGTCCTCCAAGTCTGTCCAGTCCCAGTCTTCAACAACCTCCTTCCATAACCAATACTATGATATCTCCAAGCATATGAGAGAACATCAACGCTCAAGGAAACAAGGGTTTCCTGAACTTGGGGAAGTGCTTGAAGCATAGGGATTCTTTAGACTTGATCAGGGGATAATCTCAATGTAATAATTCTATATCTTCTCTCCTCCTTAAGGCCTTCCCATTGAAGTCTTTTTATACTTCTCCCAAATTAGTTTTTTAGTTGGGAAACAGTGGGGAACAGTTGGGCCACGGGAACTAATAGGTAATCAACAAGTAAAACCCATTATCTCCACCCATAGTTAAAGAAATTTAATGTTTTTAAGTGTCTTAACACATATACGTGGGTTGGGTATAGACTGACCTGCATGTACATGCTTTTAACACAAGGAAAAGTAGCGTACAATTAGTAAAACACTATTTTTAAAATATTTGGACCAAGTCTGGAAGGATGGGTTGCCCTAGTCCATAAACCAAGCATCACAAATGCAAAGGGTGATATTTGGAGCTATAATACATGCCCCCAAATATATGAGGTTAGAAGGGGTACATGATGGCCGAAATGTATTAAGTATATGGAAAGGAAACCTGTCAAAAACTAACAAGGACTTCACCAGATTTCAGCCTGCTAAGCTAGCAAAAGAATATTAGAAAGAAATAACTGTCTGAGGCGAGCATACCCATGCTCAGAGAAAGTAAAGCATGTATGCATATCAAGTACAAATGGATCCACTATGTATACAAGTATAAGGAACTGAAAGTACGTAATGGATCATCTAATCATGATCGAACAAGTACATGTCTGAATATCACATATAAGAAGATGATCAATGAAGCTAAAATATAAAGCTGATCACTAATGTCAAAAACTAATCCCAATAGTACCAAATGAATATGATGGAATAGGATGATACTACATCACAACTCGGATGCCAGCATATAGGATGTCACTGTGAAGGACTGCAACATATAATGTGGAATGGTGTCAACTAGTAGCAATAAGAGAAACTAACAAGTGAACCAAAAAATGTTGATGCAACCCGAGGTCTTCACCAACTGCTGTGGTACATTTCTACACAATGGGAATAAATGATTTGAAGTCAACCATGTGAGAAATCGTTTGATTACCGGTCATTGATGTATACAGTTAACAAACACGAGACTACTCACCGATAATTATAATGAGAGTCAAGGTATCCAGTACAATCTAACAAGTGCGAATTGATGAGCTGAAGTTGAACACCTGGAAGAATCTATCAATTAGAATACAATGATGGTTTCCCATTGTCGATAGTGAAGGATCTACCACTGATGACTGCAAACCCAAAGGTACTACCAAATGGACTCTAGACCTTTGCCCCACAACAATGAGTCATAGTCGATAGAGAAAGATCCACTAGAAGGAAGGCATTATGGCATCCTTCATCAATCTAGCACGAGTGTAACCTGTAGGCCAATAATGTGGAAGGAATCGAACAAAAAAGGATGTAGTAACCCAACTGAAGCACATTTCCGGCATACACAAGATATAGCTAGCGCATGATAGAAACCCTCTAAACCAACCAATAATGAAAGTTGACACAAAGGCGAGGAATCCAACAATAGGGTCAAATGGAAACCAAGGCACTGCACAAATCCCAATGTGTGATAATGAAAGTTGATGTCGAACACAAGGGAAACCACTTAGTCAAAGACCCATGATACTGATCAATGCTGAGCACAAGGTGACCTATCAATAATGAAAATAGGGCCAGGGTGTGGCTCTAGGTCTGTCCTCAGAGCAATATGTCATTGTCAATAAGGACAAGACCCACCAGTAAGAAGTAAATGGAGACCTTCTTAAACCGGCATGAGTAAAGGACCAATATAACTGATGTGATGATAGGCAAGACACTGACAACACGGGCTGGCCAACTGAAAAATAGGTCAAGAGAAACAGTAGAGAGGCTAACTCAGGCTTACTTCCTTGAACAAAAGCATGACTCAATGATGAGTATGTGGCAGCATATGATAACTCTGTATAAGTTCTTCATGAAAGAGGCACAAATGAACTCTCCATATGATTGCAATAGATAACCAATCGGAGGAGAACTAACTCAAGAACAAGGTTAAAGTGTACCTAATTCAAACTAAATCCCGCCCAAATGGAGGAGATAATTTCTCTTGAGTGCTTTGTTCAAGGGTGACATGACTGACTCTAGCTGCCAACACTATATGGAAATGTTGTCCTGTTCCCGCTCTTTTTGGAATATATAATTTTTTTTGTCTTTTTCTTTAAGCTGGAAAAAATAATAAAAGAATGCTATAGTATAGTGGAAAGAACGAGTTTCAGTGAAACAGATGATCTAGTTCCTGGGATGGGAACATTCCTATGCTCAATGCAGGGAGGTGAGGCTGGTCAAGGGCACTCAAAGGGATGTTCCTTCCACAGGACTAGGGGTGTGTCAAGTTGCAGAAGCTAAGGGATTGCAAGTTTGATTTTTGCAAAATACATGGTCAAAAAGTGGCTTAAACATGAGTCCAGGTGAAGTTGGCTCAAGGCCAAAAGGTGAAAATGGTCAAAATGCAATGCAGTAGTACAACTCAACACAAAGGAGCCTCTAGGATATAAGGCCAGAACGAAGCGAAGAAGCAAAGAGGAATGAGTCTTCAACGCACAAGTCATGGTGGGACTAGAGAGGACTCCCAAGCCTACTCAATGAAACAACATGGGCAACCAATGTCAGTGAGGTGCTAACTATAATGCCGATGTAAAGGATGGCTCTACCATTGTGTCATGATTTAAAAATTGGCGAGTGAACATGGTTTACTAACCATAACATGATGGGATCGACCCTATGGCAAGTGTATCGACAAATGGAGGCTAGTATGAAAAATGCAACGGAAAAATGGTTTCCATAACCTATATGCCAGTGAGTGAACGATACCTACCATGATGGGTCAGCAATTATGGAACCAATGTGAAATTTCCGAAAAAGCTTCCAAAATGTCCTGAAAAAACAACCTATTCCCGACAATCCAAGCTCATAAGTTAAAAGATTCATGAAACGAAAAAAAATCAAGTTTTGAAAAAATTTAACATTTTCAAAGCTTATAAAATGACTTTTTGACTCACCATTTGTAAGAGCAAAAGTTGTGGAGAAAAAAGGGAAAACTTGGCCCCCAAAGAATTGGACCGTTCAAATTGTATAAAAATCATCAGGTAACCCCCAGTTTTAGCTTGCATTACTTTATGATTTTTTTTAGAAATTTTTATTTAGATTTCAATGTATGAATTTATGTTAAAAATTTCAATGCAACGTATACATGGGTTGGATATTATGAACCCGCATACACGCAGGCCCTACATGCGACTATATATGAAAGGAACCCTTCTATACACAATTTTAAATTTAAACACAAAAACTAACGGTTGGAAATCAATTTTCTTTCAGGATGACAATCACCAAGAGAGAGAGGGAGCATACTACCATTGATAACGAAGTTATGAATGATCAGCAGGCCTTAAATGCATTTAGGGGATGCGATTTATTGAAATTTTTCAAAATGCCAAATATGAATGCCAACATCCGCTTGCTTGAAATGTTAATCCACTATTGGAGTATCGAAGATGATGCTTTTATGGTTGACCAAATGCCTTTGAGGAAAGAGGTAGAATATATTTACTTTATCACTGATCTCTCCCAAAGAGGATAAGTTGTACATTCGATTGGCCGAACATGAGGTAGTCTTTCAATGGAAGACTACGTGCATATATACTGTCTGGGGCATCTTGAGAAAATTGGAAGCCAAATTCCAATAAAACATGTAGAGAGTTTGTCCCTAAGGATCTTACTGTTCACCATAGCTAGGATAAACGGATCAACCTCATTGCACCAAGCATCACAACTATCCATGAGCTTGGTCGTGGAGTGTCTCACTATAGTTTTTGATTGGTCTATACCTATTCTTACCAACATGAAGAGCTAGTTGTCCTCCATTCAAAGAGGACAAACAAAAAATTTTGGATACGGGACCATTATGTGCTCCTTCTTCTTTGAGAAGGTTCCAGGGCTACGTCCCAAAGTATCAGTTTCTATCAGTAGCCCCCGAGATCCTCAGATGGGCAAGTGGGCCGATCTAATGAAATGCCTTGGAGGCGGAGACATGCCAAGGACTGCTTTCAATGATGAGTTCTCCTCCTGGTGGGAACAACAAATCGTTGATGTGGATGAGTATCCCTATGTTGGCATGGATTTTAGAGGAGATCCGAACTTGGTGATGCCACCAAATTCCGCATGGGGAGAGTTAGGTAATCATTTTTTAAGTTTTATCAATTTTTAAGATTTTTTTTATGTTTTTTTTTTAAATATGAAAATGAACTTAAAGATATTTTTTATGGGATTAAAATACTGACATAATGATCATTTTCTAGATGTGGGTCCAGTACGACCAGATGAATTTCCACTGCACAGGTGTCATGGAAGAGGTGTTGAAGAGGTGGCTGCAGAGACAGAGAGGGTCCTACGTGTAGTCCAACAAAACTTGGTGAGATTGACTCACCGAGTACCGATGGAGGCCATAGAAGATCTACCTGAGGATATGCAGCGCCGCGTGGTAGGAATGCCACGCAACTGAGTTCACCTTTTTCGGCGTGTGGCCAAAGTAGTAGTCACCTACTTAGCCGCTCATCCTAAGCCCGGTCATTAGATATACTGGACATGATTATGGGCATTTAGTCCCGATTTTGTATATTATTTTTGAAACATTTTATGTACACACGGACGATTTTATGATATATATATATATATA
>APFE030345098.1:27081-68920 GCA_000404065.3 Pinus taeda
ATATATATATATATATATACAGTTTCATCTTTTTTATGTTTGCTTTTATCTTGATGAATGAATGATATGCCAATCTAATGCTTGATTAGTGATAGAATCCACTAATGAATTGTCAGATCGTGTAATATGCAAATACGTAATAAAAACAAATGATCTTTTCAACACCCTCACTCTCAAAAATTGGTGATATAAATAAGGATCTTGAACCTGATAAATGTTATTCAATTGTGACACTACTAGCTGTGAGTAAATATATAATACCAACGACTCAATTCCATAAGAAATAGCTTCAGATATTAAATTAATGACGGTAGTATATTCAGCAATATTATTTGACGCAGAACCAATACATACTCCCCTTGAAACCATCAACTAACCAAATGGATAATAAATCACCCAAGCTGCGGAAGAAAGATTCCGAGTGTGCCTACTAGCACCATCAGCGAATCCGAAATAGACCAAATCATGCATCAACACCTGCCAAAGCAGATCAAAAAGTGTCGATATCACAAAAACTCCTGATAGAAATATGTAAAAAATACAAAATATACAAAGAAGCTATTGCTCGGTCGTAACCTAAGCAAAGTACTTCTTGAGGTAGAGCCCATCAGGGGGCTCCGCCAAGTTGTTCCTAGAGATGTTTATACGTTCTTGATGATCTTGGAACCTGCAAATCAGCCAATTCGAATACACATAGCAGCATATAGATAAAGCATTATAGTGAAATCAAATTTATATCATATATATAGATGGTTAGTTATACATTGAAAAATTCATCCAGATATAAACCATAACAATAACATTAGATGCATAAACAAAGTTGATATCAAGAACAAGGAAACATTTCTTTTATTGTAGAAAACTATAATAAAAGCATGGAAAGAGTTCACCTAAGTCTTCCTCTTCTGGCTCGAAGCAAAACCGTCCTCCAGGTTTGTCCAGCCCCAGTCTTCAATAGCCTCCTTCCATAACCAATACTATAATATCTCCAAGCATATGAGAGAACATCAACACTCAAGGAAACAAGGGTTTCCTGAACTTGGGGAAGTGCTTGAAGCACCGGGATTTTCAAACTTGATCAGGGGATAATCTCAGTATAGTAATTCTATATCTTCTCTCCTCCTTAAGGCCTTCCCATTGAAGTCTTTTTATACTTCTCCCAAATTAGTTTTTTAGTTGGGAAATAGTTGGGAACAGTTGGGGGGCACTAATAGGTAATTAACAGGTAAAACCCGTGATCTTCGCCCATAGCTAAGGAAATTTAATTTTTTTAAGCGTTTTAACACATATATGCGGGTTGGGTATAGACTGACCCATGTGTACATGCTTTTAACACAGGGCAAAGTAGCGTACAGGGAGTAAAACATTGTTTTTAAAATATTTTAACCAAGTCTGGAAGGAGGGGTTGCCCTAGGCCATAAACCAAGCATCGCAAATACAAAGGGCGATATTTGGAGCCATAACAGTTCAGTTTTGTGAAACTTTTGGAGGGAAGGCAGAGCCTTCGCTTCTGGAAATGCATAGTGCTAGCTGGGCAAGGCACAGTCATGGCCAAGGCAGCCCATATCGACCAACGGGCGACTGAAAACCATGAGAAGTATGAATGCATGATGAGATGAGTGCAAACAAGAGTGAATGATCATATATGAAACAACAAGTGCAGGATTCAGGAAATCGGAAAGCATGCATTTGTTTGAAGCAAGTCACCGCAACAACGACCGCTCTTGTAAAAACAGTGTCATGCATGCAAAATTAGTGAGATGCGAACGAAAACTAAAACGATGCTTATACAAGCTAAAATACATCAAAACGATAGCAAGCGCTCACTAAAATTAGGAAAACAACACTCACAAGTAGAAAAACACAAAAAGAGACAGAAACGTAGCACGAGACATGAAAAGCAAGCTTACCCCAAAATAGCTGAGCTGAATGTGCCGACGAATCCTAGATGCAACATGGGATGTCAGAGCTACAAGTTTGATGTGAGGAATGAGATCTGCAGTGTCTGGTTGATGATTTTTTATAAAATTGAGGTTGTGACGTGCATGCCACAAATCTAGGAAAAGTGACACTTGGTGAGAGGTTTCTGAAATGATCCTTGCATGTAACCTCCAGCTGCTAAAAATAGATCCCTAAATCAAGGGATGCCTTTTCATGCTACCTTGGGAGAAACAGTCTATGCATGCAAATCAATTTTTCTTAGTCCCGGACAGAACAGGTCAACTTGAAGGCACATGCATCGGTCTATGAGCCTAGGATGAAATCTACACAATTTTTGGGCTCAGCAGAGATGGTTGTTCCAGAGGGATTGCGTAATTTCTAGGCTGAGCAACTGCCTTGGGCCAGACCTAGAAATTTTCTCAAGGAAGCCTGTCTGGCTATATCTAGCAATTTTTAACCTGAGCAACTGTCTTGGGTCAAACCTCGCAATTTTCTCAAGGAAGCATGTATGACCATTTCTCGCAATTTCTGAGCTAAGCAGTTGTCCTAGGTCAGAACTCACAATTTTCTCAAGGAATCCTGTCTCACTCTATTGCACAATTTTTGAGCCCGGCAAGCTACCTAGCTGGATTTGCATAATTTCTCCTAGCTGTTGTGTTGGAGGTCCCAAAGCGATTATGCAATTTCTGGGAGCAGTAGGTGACTGTTGTCAAGAATTGAACAATTCTTGAGCTAAGTAGCTCTCCTGAGATGAATTGCGCAATTTTTGAGAGGAAGGCTGTCCGGAAGAATTGCGCAATTCTAGAGCCCAACTAGGTGTCCAGCTGGGTTTGCACAATTTCTAGACGGAAGGCTAGTTCCCCTCCATAATTGTGCAGTTCCAAGAGGGAGCTTCTCAACCAAAAACTGACACTAAGTCCAAAATTCAACCTATGAAGGAGGTGGAACAAACTTGCAGGCACAGGCTGATAAGACTTTATGAAACAATCAAAGCTGATGTGCTTGATAGTGCAAGACATGTTTTTGAGCATGGTCGGTAGGGAGGCTCCAAAATGAATCTAAGGAAAAAAATTTGAGGTTGGTTGTAGCTGCTACAACACTTGGTGACACACTGGTAGAACTCTAGCTCTTTGAATGGACCTTGTTCGTGAAAAGAAAGTCTAACACTTCCAAAACTATTGTTCAGTTCTCTGTTTATCTTGGTTTCCACACTTGCCTGATTGTAATATGTAGCATTTTCTAGGCTCTTGGTCAGTCGACACACATTCCAATCCAATCCAACACACTTATTTTGATTAGGGATGAGGGGTATAATGGTGCACAAACAGTATAGTCGTCAGAGTTTTAGTTTCATCTCTGGTGTTGCTTCGATGCCAGCAGGCCTGGAAAGTGCCCAGGTGGAGTCACACAAGAACACAAGCATTGCTTCATTGCCATCGAACTTGGTCAGTACCCTAGCGGACTTACTTGCATCACCTCTCTACACAGTAAGCCTTTCTCTTCTTTCACCTTATTCATTTTTCATTTTTTTCGAAATTTTTCACTTTTCATATTTTTCATTTTTCATTTTCATAACTGTGCATAGCACTTATTCATTTCAAAGGTGGAAGAGGGATCCCGACTTATCGAGAGAAGAAGAGGTTGTTCCTTCATACAAGTAGTTTATATATACCTCTGACGTTCTTGTTAAGGTTTTCCCCCTCTCCTTACTCTACTTGACACTAGTTAGCATGCAAGCGTTGTTTTTTCACCAAGGTTCACTTCGAACAGTACGTATTTTCCATCGACGTATCATGGACTAAAGATAATAAGTTATTACATAAGAGAGTGGACAATAGATAACCAAGTGTTGATAGTTTTACAAGTCCTCTTGTACTTTACCAAGCTTGTTTCAAGAGTCTTAAATGGTCCATATGAACCTACAAACATAAATAAGAAAACAAACCAAAAAGAAAATCAAGAAGCAAAAGTGAATGCAAAAGAAAAGCGAGTAAGCAAACAAACAAACACACAAAGAAAGAATCAAACATGCATGCAAGCAAACAACCGAAAAGAAAACACTACTCCTGCTCCTAAGCTAACAGTGGATGGCTCATCCCATGTGAAGTGATACTTCTAATGCAACCAATGACTCATTGGTTGAACCATGTCAGTGACAGCATGATTTGTGAACAACACAGTTGTGTGACAAGGGGATGTGAAATATACAACAATGAAGATAGACACACTCCAAGCATACAAGCGTCCACAAAACAAAAATGATTGAAAGCACATGACATGCACTTTGTGGACTTGCCTTGGTGTTCTGCTACATTGCGTGCAGATGTTGAGTGTATGCATTCCCTTGACCGTGGTATGAAAGCAAATGTGATACAAGTAGACCACTTACGTTGTGCAAGTGTGCTTGCTATGTAAGATTCCACCAATGCATGAGCAATGAGATCGTGTAGTTCGAGTGGAGGAAGTGAAATCTGGATGTTATACTAATCTTCAATGCATACAGATGAGTGATGAGGAGCCTTGCATGTTTAAACAATTTCTTGATCAGAAGTGAAACCAACCTCAGGACAACAAGGGCCTGACATAACCATCATCGCGGGCTAAATTGCCTCAACAGTCTGCGGGGTTTCGACTTTATTGACAGATGGATCATCGTAGACTGGTGTCTTAGATGGATTAACAACAAATGAATCAACATCGTGATTGTATGATGAGGTGAAGGGATTACGACAACCAAGATCTGAAAACTCAGTATATTTGTCAACATCCTCATGATTTGAAGAATGACATAGAGGGGTAGATGAGAAGCTAGGATGTTCACCCTCTGCGTTTCCAGAAAAAGTAGATGAAAAATCAAGTGGATTTTCAACGAATGATTGGTCCTCTCCATTGTTAGATGATGGGCTGACATACGGTGTGTCTTGTGAATGATCAACAATGGGTGCATCCATGGGTGGAGATACACATGAAAAATCAGGGATGGTAGGATCATCAAGGATGTCAAGAAAAAATGGAGGAGGTATGGACAGACAGGGATGGTCCTTTGCTGTCGGTGGATGTTCAAGCTCCCAGTCATACTCTTCATGAATGACAACGCATATTGATTGTGCAACACCAACTCCGTCAATGGCTTCATCCTCATTCATAATAAGTGTAGATTTCAGAATGGAAGAACACAAGACAACGTCATCTGGAGGATCATCCGAGTACGAAGATGGAGGTTGAGGTACAAAATACATCTGAGAAACCAATGGATTTGCAACCAAGCATGCACAAAAATCGAGAAGATCGATGTCAGGAGGATGTGAGGGTTGAACAGATGTGTCTGCATGCTCTCCCACATCACTCTGCGATGGTGGAGTTGTTTGATGAGGAGAAGATGAACAGTCACTCATGACAACGCCGTGTCCATCCATGATTGTGCATCTCCATCACTGAAGTATGCTAAGCGAGGTTTGAGCTTGAAATTCTTCTTGCGATTGATAGATTTGATGAGGTAACATTCAAATCTGTCCATGAGATACTGAAATTTCATCTAACTTTTCGGGGCTTCAAACATCAATAGACGAAAGTGCTCTGAAAACTCCATAGGTGATTCGTGCGGGGCCTTCCGTTGTTTTAATAATTTTTTATCAAGTACTTTAGGATCAAAATGGTGGAAAACAGATTCGATTACATCGCTGAACTTCTTGAATGAGTGCATAAAGTTATGAGGTAGTGTACCACACCATTGCAATGGGTGGTTGCGAAGTGTGTGTGCAAGCAGTGAACAAACCTCTATTTCATTAAAATATTCCATGCCCTCCATGAGTGCATGGAATTCATCTAAGTTCTCAGGCTAGGCCACTTCACCTTCACCATCATAAGTGATTTGTGATAAGTTATCCCAGAACTCCCTCTCAACGTGAAAGATATGTCTTTTGGACAGAAATTTCGGCTATAAACAACTCCATGATAGATGTGTGGAGACTCAAAATAGATGATGAGGGCTCAGCTTGTCATCTGGCTCTCCATTTAGCACCATAAATGTTGATGGTGTTGGACCTACTAACATGTCAAGGGATCTCCCCAGTAAGATGTCCCAATTAGAGCTCAGATCATTTGGTGTAGGAGTCCTAACAGTGGATCTTACAGTATCACCTTGACTACGGTTTTGCACAGAGGCAAGTAAGATGTCCCTATTGGTAGCAAGGGTGTGACATATGTAGTAAGTTAAGGAAGGTGCATGAGACGTTCTCACACAAGGAGGGTGAGGTGAATGTGCCACTTGGAAACCTATGACAACACAGAGATAAGAAGTGAACACATGAGCTAAGATGCATCGCAACATGGAAGGCAAGTGAGCTAGCAATCCAAAGTTATGGTTAAACCAACAACACATTTCAGTAAGATTCATACATACATATACAGAAAATAGCTACACATGCATGCATAAGAAAACGGATATATATATCATTTAGAGTAAACAAGATAGCTGAAATACAATACGACATATGCATGAAACATGTTGGCTATGTTATATTAACAAGTGTAAGTTCCAGTCATACAATACATCCATGTCCAACCACTAGTTCTGATAGTGGAATGTTACAGTCACTGCCACCTGCTCCTCCAAAGAGATATACTAGCTCTACACAGTGGAGAAGCCAAGTCTCGTTACAATACTGTCCAAGCTTTCTCTAAGATACTCTTATTGGAAGCTTGGTTGACAAAAAGCCTTTAGAATGAGTTATGAGGTTCTATTTATATCAAAGGGTGGGGTGACCCTTGACATTCTGCTTTGTGACCATTTGTCTATCCTCATGAATCTTCAACTACTCTATGACTGTTACATTCAACTATCGACACTTGAACTTCCACTTGACAAGACGTTACATAAAATCTGCACATGTACACATGTGAGACAAAATGGCTTAAGCAATCCATGCAAGACATCACTAACACTCGGGCCATTGTGGTGAGACCAACCCTTTGACATCCTTGTGATGGTCGATGGTGGTGAACTGATGCCAAGCTTGGTTGTCCATGATGGTGTCCGTGCGTTCAATGGTGACATCCTGTTGAAAGCGAACTCTTGCCTCAGTTGCATCTAGGTACACTAATATGGCTCCTCTGTCCAACTCATTTGGTAGCATGTGAATCATCATCTTAAATGTGGCTGGACAAACAACATGTTGATGCATAGTGTTTGTGCTAATCTTCAAGTGTGTGCTGGTGACCATGTGCATCAACTTGTCAAAGTGCATGTTCATCTCTAGTCTAACTTGCTTCTTGACTTCGCCTTGGTGAGTGTGCTAAATGGGTGGGATCACATGCGTGCGCACAATGACATGCAGTTACAAAATTCCCTTGCATGCGATCAATATAAATTCTCACCTTGCCTGCTCCATGCCAGCTGCTTCGATGGATCTGTAACTTTTGTGGGTGTAGTTTCATATGTCTATGCATGTTGTGCCCCCTATTGTACCTGTTCCTGTTGCAACTCATTCTCTTGTTTGTGCAGCTCTTGTTCTTCCTTGAGTTGCAACTTCAACACATGCAACTACTCTGTTGTTTCTCTCTCTTCCTTCACGTGATCTTCGTGTTGCACCCTCACCTCATAGCTTCAATATCCAAAGCTACCTTCGTCGTGAGCGGATTTGCTTGAGATTGCAACTATGTTCCACCTTTGAGCTGTCCACAACCTTCCTCTTGCATTCACCACATGTAGATGTGTTGACTTCTGACACTATTGATGGTACTACTCATTATGATGTCATTTCCATTCATCTTGATATCCTTGTCCATGAACAACTTGATGTCTTCGTGGATAGGCAAGTTCATAGACACTTGATCGACTGCATCCCCAAGTGTTATTTGAATGGTATCTTCGACTCTACTCTCTGAGAAAGCCATTGTACCTGTACAGATGAGAGGAAGATGAACACCTGTGATACCTGGAGACATAAAAACACTCATGACAAGCAATCTGTTGGTCAAAAACCAAAATAAGCTAGAGGATTTACATGCAACATACCTATGTGACTTTCCATCAAGATTCTGCAATTTTCACCAGGAGGCTAGGACACTGACTGCCAAGGCTGTGAATGACACAGTTTGGGTTGTCGGGAGGTTGACTGACTACGAGAACTATGCAATGGATGGTCCATCCTGGCCTGTTGAGGGATGAAACTGCACTCAGGACGAAGGTAGCTTTGGATATTGAAGCTAGAAACTTCCTCCAAGAATTGTTAAATGCAAACCTACAAGTAAGTGCAGGGCCAAAATTTTTCAATTTCTGAGGGGACGACAAAGCCTTCGCTTCCGGAAATGTACATTACTAGCTGGGCAAGGCATGTCTGGGCCAAGGCAGCCCACATCGGCCAACAAGCGACTAAAAACCATGAGAAGTCTGAATACATGATGAGATGAGTGCAAAAAAGAGTGAATGATTGTATATGCAACAATAAGTGTAAGATTCAAGAAACGGGAAATCGAGCATGTGTGTGAAGTGAGTCGCTACAACGGTGACCATTCGTGCAAAAATAGTTTCATGCATGCGACAACAATGAGATGCGAACCAAAACTGAAAAGGTGCTTCTACAAGCTAACATACATAAAAACGAAAACAAGCACTCACTGAAATCAAGGAGACATCACTTACACGAAGTGAAACACAAAAAGTGACAGAAACGCATTACAAGACATGAAAAGCGGGCTTACCCCAAAACAAATGAGTTGAATGTGCCAACGACTTCTATATGCAAAGTGGGATCTCACAGCTACAAGGTTGATGTGAGGAATGAGCTCTGTGGCATCCAGTTGATGAGGTTTGATAAAATCGAATTTGTGACGTGCATGCCACAAATCTAGGAAAAGTGACACTTAGCGGGAGGGTTCTGAAATGATCCTTGCATGTAACCTCTAACTGCTAAAAATAGATCCCTAAATTAAGGGATGTCTTTGCATGCTGCCTTGGGAGAAACATTCTATGCACGCAAATCAGTTTTTCTCAATCTTGGAGTGAAATGGTCAACATGAAGGCACATGCATCGGTCTGCGAGCCTGGGATGAAAATATACGTAGTTTCTAGGCTGAGCAAAGATGGTTGTCCCAGAGGTATTGCCCAATTTCTGGGCTGAGTAACTATCCTGGGTTAGACCTCACAATTTTCTCAAGGAAGCCTATCTGACTATATCTCGCAATTTCTGAGCTGAGCAGTTTTCCTAGGTTAGACCTCACAATTTTCTCAAGGAAGCCTACATGACTTTTTCTCGCAATTTCTGGGCTGAGTAGCTATCGTGGGTCAGACCTCGCAATTTTCTCAAGGAAGCATGTTTTACTGTATTGCACAATTTCTTAGCACAAAAGGCTACCTGGATGGATTTGTGTAATTTGTGCTAGCTGTTGGGCTGGCTGTCCGAGAGGGATTGTGCAATTTCTGGGAGAAGTAGGTGACTTTTGTCCAGAATTGTGCAATTCCCAGGCTGAGCAGTTGTCCTGGGATGAATTGTGCAATTTTTGAGAGGAAGAATTTCAGGAAGAATTGCACAATTATGGAGCCCAGCTAGGTGTCCAATTGGATTTGCGTAATTTCTGGAGGGAAGGTTGGTTCCCCCCCTATAATTTTGCAATTCCCACAGGGAGATCCTCAACCAACATCAGACACTAAGTTTGAAAATCAGCCTGTGAAGGAGGTGGAACAAACTTGCATGCACAGGCTGACAAAACATTATGAAACAATTGACGCTGATGTGCTTGACAGTGCAAGACATGCTAGTGAGGATGGTTGGTATGGAGGCTCCAAAAAAAAGCTAAGGAAAAATTTTGGAGGGTTCTTGTAGCCGCTACAACACATACATTAGTACCAAATCACCATTTTTGAAGGTGCATTTCTTGATGTGTCGATCATGCCATGCCTTTTCTCTAGCTTTTTGTACCTACTAGTGAAAGCCATCCAAAAAGAGGACTTCCTCTAACACCAACAACTGCGCGAGGCATTCCTCCATGATGTCATGATCAACCATCTCAGTTATTGCTATGATTCTTAGTCTAGGCGCTATGTATTCCATCGGCATTACTACTTCTTTTCCATAAACCAGTCGAAAGGGTGTCTGCCCAATAAATTTATTACAGGTAGTCCTATAGGCCCATAGAACCACTGGTATGCGCACATCCCCATCATTCCTTTTAACATTGCATACCTTTGTGAGGGAATTCTTGAAGATCCTGTTAAAATCTTCAATAGTGCCATTCGCATCGGGGTGATATGGAATTCTCTTTTGATGATACATCTAGAACTCCTCTGTTAAAGTTGCGATTGTCTCATTTAGAAAGTGTGACCCTCTATCACTCATCAGAATTTTCAGGCATCCAAACCTTGACAAAATAAAATCAAATATGAACTTCACAGTAGTTTTCGTGCTACAATCCTTCACAAGTTGTGCCTTGACTCACTTGGTTAATTATTCCATCACAGTGATAATATAGCGCACTCTCATCTTTTTCCCTGGTGGTTGAATAGGTACAACAAATTCAATTTCCCACTTATCAAATTCTTGTAACGTGACCTATGGATTTAATGGAAGCTCATCCCTTCATGATGTTCTCCTGATCCTTTGACATGCATCGCATGCAATATAGTATTCCTTGGAATCGTTATGTATTTTTGGCCACCATAGTCCTGCGCATAGGATCTTCCGCACAGTAGCCTTACTTGCATAACGTCCTCTAGTGACACCACCATCTACTTCATCTAGAATAATGTGTCTTTCATATTCAAGTACATATCAGTGTAGCACTTCATTTGTAAATAGCGTAGGGAATGGATCATGGACACATGCATCATTTAGCTTTCGCAGATCTATGCAAATCCTGATATCATTTTTTGTTTTCTTCTCTTGGACCACCATAGGACTGACCCACTCTGATTCCTCTACAGGCTTGATTATTCCGGCCGCGAGCATTTTATCAAGTTCCTCTCGTACCTTTTCCTTGTATAATGGGTTCAACCGATATGGCCACTTCTTAACTGGCTTTTCATCAGGTTTTAAATTGATCTTCATCACTCCCAAATCTCCTACCATCCTCTTCAAGTCAGAGAACTTGATAGGAAATAAATCATGATATTCATGTAGTAATTCAACTACGTTATCCATTGTATCTTCATCACAATAATCACCAATGTTCACGAATTTTGGTTCTACTTTTGAACCAATGTTCACCTGCTTTGTACACACTAGTTGCAAGATATTGGGGATCTACACATTAAGTCCCCCAACTTCACGTTGTCCTTCTGATTCAAGGATATTAATAGTCTACAGATCTTCATCAGCTTCTTCTGTTGTAATATTGTAACATTCTAAAGCATGTTGTAGCTGCGTACTCCTGTCAGGTTGTACCGACGTGATAGGTTCGACAAGTGTTTGGAAGATTGCCGCTTTAATTGCCTGAAGCGCTTCATCAATGCATGAGAACCCATATTCAAAAATGAATGTGAGCTAGAAACTTTCTTTCATCACATCCGATCCAGCTGTCCCATGTCGCAGCTCTGTTTCTAAATACCAGTTCTTCAGGATAACATCCAAGCTATGAACAAAGATATGCACCCACCCAGGTTGAGGTATTTCACCCCACGCCTTAGTCTATCATGCTAGATGTTCAAACAGATCATCCTTCCCTATATACTTTTTAGTGATTCGGGTGTTCGCGTAGCCAAATCTTAATCACATCATTCGACGATACTCCTTCCAGTCAGCAAAATTATCCCTGTGCATTCACCATCTTCTTGCAAGGTGTAGCTCTTAATGCTAGATCTAAGGCCTGGAACCGATGTTCCTTTAGCACATCCCTTTAAAAATGTTCAATAAATAAATTGACATCACCCATGCTATCATAATAAGGTAACTTATGTACCTCAATAGTACACAACGTAGCAATTTTGTAAGTCGATTACATTGCAGTGTACAGACCTCATGCAACTGATTCTACCATTTTTCTAATTCTTCATCTGAGTGTGATTTGCAAGATTTGTCCTTCTTATCTGGATTTAAATAGGAACACAAAAAATTACAGATATAACCATACATATAGAGATGCAATAGAAATAATACTTCATTTCATTACTGTAAAATACTGAAATATGCTTACAAACAGAAATGGAAATAAACTAGCTAGGGTGATGGTAGCTTATCTCTGAGAAGAGATGTGGCAGCTACATGCCTCTGAACTGTGTTACAATGAGGCTCAAAGGCCTATTTATTGTTGAGAAATAATGGAAAACCATAAACCTGCAAAAACCTAACCCTAGGAGATGAAACGCCAAACTGTGGGTCTCGTTTTGAGTAAATTGGTACATCAACTTCCCGGGGTCGTAACTTTGACATACAATCTCCATTTGACATGCACAATAGCTCGTTAGAAATATTTATCCGAGGAATACAGCATTGGGAAGAGAAAAATCGGTCCATGGACCCATGTTGCTCCCAGATTTCCCAAAAAATGCCATTTAGGGCCTCAAAACGGTTTTGGAAGTTCAGGACCTGAAAAACTGCTAAAAATAGTAAATTATGGTACAAATAAGGAAACTGAAAAACTGAAAGAGATAGTTGTGGAGGTCCAAGTGGGATAGGTGGGTGGCCATCAGCATCCACCTAGATCATTCCTCCCCCCCTTAGGAAGCAACGGTCCCCACTGCATTGACTTCCTGCATCTGCTGAGCTTGGTCCCTAGTGAGTTGTTCTACAATCTCTGATGTGTCCAGTAATGGTGGGAAGCATGGTCCAAGGCATTCCACATTGAACACTCAGTGCAAGAAAAGAAATGGAGGAATGTTTTGCTCCAAAGAATTGTTTCCCACAGCCTTGGTAATGTTGTAAGGACCATGTCGGAGTGGTGTGAGCTTCTGATGGGCTCTTGTAAGGCATTCTTTCTGTAGATGTAACCAAAATTTGTCTCCCACCTTAAACTTGTGTGGTACCTGATGTTGATCATGTCATTGCTTGCACTTGGCATTTTCCAGAATGGAGTGGTGATAGATCATCCCGTTGGGTAAAGGTGCTCTGGAAGTCAGATCGGACAAATGCTTGACTTGAAAGTGCAATGGTAACCCTGTACGTGAGGAGAAGATGACCATATCCATATGTTGATGCTTCTGTGTGGAGGAACCCTTCGTAGGGTCATGGATGTAGCAATTATATTCCCCTTACTCTGGGAGAAAACCAAATAGAAAATGAATTTCCTAGTCTGGGAGATGAGCTTGTTGCATTTCTTAGCAGTGATTAAAGAGGTGGCGGTAGGTGCGGCTACCTCCGGTATCCTACATAATGAATTACCCAAAGTAATAATAACAGTGCAAGGCCTTGACTCATACACAACATGTTGCCTCCACGAGTATGGTTGGCCTAATAATACATCGCAAACATCCAGAGGTGCAACATCACACAATACCTCGTTTGTGAAGGGTTTGATGTTGTAGGGCAGGCGGCACTACTGGCGAGCTCAGAGATCTTGTCCTTTATGAAGCCATCCGATACTGTACAGTTATGGGTGTGGTGTATTCGGTAGGCCCAACTTCTTCACAACCTTTGCTGAAATGAAGTTATTTTGGTTCCCACTATCAAAAATGAATTGCAGTGGTGAACCCTTCACCCACATCTGTGAGTGGAAAAGACGCTCCCCCTCCTCTGGTTCTTCGGGCTCATTCTTCTAGATCTTGGCAGTGGAAATAGTGGTGTTGGGATCCGTGTCAATGATCTACTTCAATTTTCCATTCCCCTTCTTGGGTTCTAACTCAAGGTCAGAACATGCATCTGATTCCGAAGCCTTCAACTCAGCCACCAATGACTGCTTGGTCCAACACTCACTTGTGTTGTGAGTGGGGCTCTTATGGAACTCACACCACTTTCCTATGTCCTTATTTGACTTTGTAGTGTTTTTATTTTCTTACAGCTTCAACAAGTTGTCTTAGGTCACCTCGCCTTGGCTTTGTCCTTTGTTCTTCAGATTCGCAGATCCAAAGTCTCGCTTCTTTTGTTTAAACTTCTGCTCAATTTTAACAGTGTATCGGTACATCGTGCCAAGCAAGGATATGTTCAGGAACTCCATCTCATCCTGGATGTATCTGTGTAGGCAGCCATTGTATTTGAGTACCAAATGTAGCTCAAAATCTTGATACCCAACTCTGTGCGAAGGGTATGAAAAATGTTTGTGAACTCCAGCACATCTTGGTCCCTTCCCTGTCGCAGCGTGATCCACTTTATGTATTTGTCGTCATAACTTTTGACAAGGTAGTACTGCTCCTTGCTGGCATGTCGGAATGAATTCCAAGTGGGTGCACTGAAAATAGTGAGCCCATACTTTCATCCTTATGATTACAGTAGGTTTCCCACCAGTCCTTGACGTGGGGAGCTACTTTGAGAAGAGTGAAAATAATCTTTTCCCGACTAGAAAAATCATGGACAAAAAAATACCCTTCTAGCATATTTAACCATTTATTTATGGCATTTGCATCTATTTTACCCTCGAAGATTGGGATTTCAAAATTAACTTGTACCTTGAAGTGTGTGGTGTTTCCAGAGTAGCTATTGGAAGCCGATTCGTCGCCTCTAGGTAGCCGTTGAAGGATCTGGGCAAAGTTGTCGATCATCGCATTCCTTTGCCGCCTGAGGGATTATTTAAGCAATATTTTGATAGGATCTCCTATCCCCTCGTCTTTCTTTTCATCCACCATGGGAGGCTGTCGGGATTTGCGAGGCTGGTCTTGCAAAGGATCGACTAGTTCAAGCCCTAACTCCTTATATCTTGACCTTGTTGGGGACATGCAAAGAAAAACAGAGAAAGAGCAGACTGGCTCTGATACCACTGATCCAGATTTAAACAGGAATGCAACAAATTAAATATATAACCATACATATAGATATTTAGCAGAAACAATACTTCATTTCATTACTGTAAAACACTGAAATATGCTTACAAACAGAAATCGAAATAAACTATCTAGGGTGACGGTAGCTTATCTCTGAGAAGAGATGTGGTGGCTACATGCCTCTGAACTATGTTACAATGAGGCTCTAAGGCCTATTTATTGTTGAGAAATAATGGAAAACCCTAAACAGCCAAAAACCTAACCCTAGGAGATGAAACACCAAACTATGGGCCCCGTTTCGGGTAAATTGGTACATCAGCTTCCCGGGGTCGTAACTTTGGCATACGATCTCCATTTGACATGCACAATAGCTCGTTAGAAATATTTATCCGAGGAATACAACTTTGGGAAGATAAACATTAGTTCATGGACCCATGTTGCTCCCGTATTTCCCAAAAAACATCGTTTAGGGCCTCAAAACGGCTCTGGAAGTTCAGGACCAAAAAAACTGCTAAAAATAGTAAATTATTCTACGAATAAGGAAACTGAAAAACTGAAAGAGATAGTTGTGGGGGTCCAAGTGGACAGGTGGGTGGCCATAAACATCCACCTGGATCACCTTGTCCTAGTTGATCCTTCCATCTGCAGTAAGATTGATCCAATCTTCATTTTGCACAGTTAACTTATAGATGTGCTCAATGTCGTCATCTTCATAATAGTCACAATTTGGTTATGTGTATCTCGCACCTTCTATTGGATCCAATGGAAAAACTACCCAGAGTTCATTTTTTTCAAATACCATGCTTCCCTTCTTTAATTTGATGACTTCATTCATGTCAAAGGCCCAATCAATCCCGAGTAGTGGTAGATATGGATTAACAACTTCGAAATCAGCCATTGCTCATGCTCCTTCAATATCTACATTTATGTCATGCATGCACCCCACTTGAGTTATCTTCTGTTCATTTACCATGTCAGATGAATTGGCGACCATTGTAACTTAGGCTTTCCCATATGTTCGCGAGTCTTCTTCGGCAATACATTAGCATCGGATCCCAAGTCTAGGATTACATGATCCATTTCAAAATCATTGATCCGCACAGTTAGCCACATCTCCCTATCGATTATTTTCTTGCTTTGGTTTACCTTATTGAATGTGTGTTGTCTTGGTAATGACTTATCCTTGTTGGCGCAGTTATATATCAGCTCTTGCGGTCCCTCTACTACCCTCTAATCTCATAGTAACTTCATACAGGTCTGCAGAAATGTTTTCAACATGGTGGGATCTAACTCTTGGGTTATAGTATCATATTTAATTTTCTCCTTTCACGAGGCTATCAACATCGGGTTCTGAGATGTAGCAGCACCTGGACTCAGAAAATTCTTTTTTGCCTCCATGAATGCCTCTTTTTCTTTATGTAAATCAATCCCAGTATTATTCTCACTAGATTTTTAGAACCATGACCGTGATTCTGGTTGTTTGCCTTTAACCTTGTCCTCACTAGTGGCTACACCACTTCACGTGACTATGTTGACATTGGGATCATTTTTGTGTGGCTTGAATCTCATCATTTGAATATTTTTTGTCGATTGCTGAGTTTTCTTCTCCGGCATCTTCACTATTAAGATCGAGAAATATTCTATAACATGATCAAATTGATGGAAGTACTTACATGAAGGGTGCATTGGATTCTGAGAGTCGCGTGCAAAGTGTCCTAGTTCACCATAGTTGTAACAAGTTATCCAGCCCTGACCTCTTCCATCTCCTCCTCCTTGTCCTCTTCCTTGTCCTTGAAATCCTCCTTGAGCTGTAGGTGAGCCCTGGTCATTCTGTGTGCGGTTTTCAACTTGCATCTTATACAGTGGAGTTTTTTCCATCATTAGTTCATAGCTTCAACAATTCCTCTCATTGTGACTAACTGATTTATAAAATTTACAAAAAAATTACTTTGGAGATTGTATAAACTTTTGTAATAAGGAGCAATTATTGGTTGAATGTTGTCCTAAAACTTGGAAAATACCACACCAAGTACTTGCACTAGTGCTTGATCCAGTGGAAGACTCTGGATTTAGCAGGTTAGGACCTCCTGTAGCTATATAATACCAGAATACATGGCATTGATCCTTATGATGACCTTCAGTCTTGCATTTTGTGCACCAAACTTCAGAATGAGTCTCTGACTTAACCTCCTTTCCCTTCTTCAGATCCTGCAACTCCATATGTAGGCTTGCTAGTTGCACTTGGATCTTCTAAACTCCTACATTCATGTCCTAGATCAGCAAAGTTTCTAGCTTCATCATGATTTCCAATGCTTCCACCTGAGACCTAATCTTCTTTTGAGATAGCGGTAATCATAAGTGAGGTAATAACGAAGTTATGTACTGGTCACTATGTTGTTCATTTGAGATCTTAAGGTTAGCTTGACCTAGTAAGCACTTCAGTTGTTGATCTATATCCCATGTAGATTCATTAACCCTCTGCTTAGTCTCCTTGTTATCAATCACACACTGAGCTTTAGACTTTGGCTTAGTGAATTCCGCGTTCAACGCATCCTTCGTATTAGCCAATGAAGCAGTTAGGTGAGTCGTGTTGTATCTGATATAATATGTAACTGCTCTATCCTACAGCATCGTAACCATTTGTTCTTTCTTCATATCATTATCATTGATATGTTGTGATTTCCACATAGCTTCTACAATGAACCAAAATTGTTCAAGGTCCTCTGATCCCTGACACCTAAATACAGGCATTTTTACTGTATTTTCCATACTAAATAGTGGAGATGGAGGTGGAGGTGGAGGTGTATGAAGTGGAGGTGGAGTTGTTAGATGTTAAATTCCAGAAGTACCTTAATCTATAGTCTACGCCACACCTCTCGGCGTACTAGGGCTACTTCGTTCTTCTTCACTTTCAGACTCACCCAATAAGGGATTGTATTCACTTTTGAAAAATTTGTCTTGATCTACTCTAAATCGCTTTCCACTTCGCATAGATCCTATTGGACCCCTCTTAAACATTAAGGTAAAGGCATAACCCTCTTTTCACACAAAATCATTTTAATCTATGTTTTCAGCGATTTTAGGTACTTACCTCTTCAACCCTTGAAGAATCGTCATTCGAATTCGCTATAAGACACATATGTATCTATTGCAAATTCGGTGATGAAATTGCCCAAGATACTATCAATCCACTAATAAAAAGCCCTCGCAACCTTATAATCAGATATTTCAAGACTTCTGACTAATTCTAAAGTGCACACAATAGAATCATCGTGCTTAGGAGTAGGTTCGCTATCTGCTAATTTGGAAATCCACTTGTATAATTTGCAAGGGAATGATGAAAAGAAAACTGTGTGTACTTTTGTGTAAAGATACCTTTGTAACCACTTTTATTTTCATAAGCATGGATTCCTATTCTCCTGGCCTGCAAAGTCATGTAGCTTCTTCTATATCCACTTTTCAATTTCCTTCTTAGTGGGTATCCACTTATGCCACATCACACATCCCTCAGACAGATCTCGGTCGTAGCAATAGAACCATTTGTTGGCTTGAGGGGGCTTGGACCCAGGTTCAAAGTTAGCTGGGCTAACCAAAAAAACCCTACACTACCGTCCCTTTCAGTAACAACCTATGTAACATAGGCTGCAGTCTCACCTGAGGTAGTATTGGGAGATGTTAGAACTAGGCTTCTACATCTGGAAGGCTATCTGATGTGGTTTAAAGTGATTTTTTTAGTTTTAGTTCTGATCTAACCTTCGCGAACCCTTATTCATGAAAATTAGATTATTTTTAGTTAAAGAAATTTATAAGCTTCACATAACTATCTACTCATGGATAAAATAAAATCTAACAGTTGATCCAGATCTTCGCAGAGTAATTAATATAAAATATAGGTAAATATCATTCAGCTGCTTGTAAATACAGAAAATACACAAGTGCATAAAAATAGACACAACTTTACTTCAAATATATTTCTATTACTTCATATCTTCCTTATATAGCCTTCCAAACCCTGCAAACACATCTCCAGAGGCCCGCACACTTAGTTGCAGACTAACCAAGGTCTCTGTGCACTCAGCTGCAGGAGCCTTTCCCGTCACCCAAAACACAAAAATATCTACAATTACAGACCCAAAATCATAGCATCAAGTTAATTTCCTTGATTTCATTAGACTTGCTAAGACATCCCTTTATATCATTTACCCTTACAATACAATTGTTCTCAAACGATGTGCGGATCTCAAAACAACACCAATATATAAGGGGTTTGGACCTTCCTAAAACCGCTTAACTCCTATTTGACTGTGTTGCTTGCGCTTGGCTCCTCAAAATGCGAAGACTTACAATATTATAACAAAATTAACCCAGGGAACCTTGTCCCAACACTTGTGCGGTGTGGTTTTCAGGGCCCTATTATGAGGATTTACTAACCCAGGGACCCAACAAGTGGTTGAAAGGGAACAAGGTCAGACCTACGACTCTTACGTGTTTATCTCAGTCATTTTCTGAGTGTGTTTGTTGCTACATGAATTATTGGAATTTTTGGACACTTCTATCGATGTTCAATGCAATTCCTAAGAACTATGCTTTTAGTAGATTACTATAGTGTCTTTTTCTTTAGAACTAGAAAAATCTACTCCCACATATATTTTTCTGACACCTCATTAGTTAATGACTTCCAAGTTGATAATTTAATGAACAACAATTTGAGTAGTTAAATTCCTGATAATGACAAACAAAATGTAACCAAAGACTTGTTAAAATTTGTGATATGGTTCCATGTGGCTATACCATATGACCAAGGATGATGAATATCTAGAGCTTCATAACCATATGCATGTGTTACAAGGGTCACTAGTCATTTCCTTGATGGCATAATCATGATGTCATCAAGCCACATGACAGGCCATGAGGGGTGCCACGTACCACCCTATTTTATACTTTTCACCAACCCAAAGTCACCATTTTTCACTGCCATTTGGCAACCACTGGTGGTGCTAGGTTAGCATTTTGATGTGTCATGCTAACTAGGAAACCATGACATTTGTTATTTATCAATGGTCCACATCACTATCACATAAAAAGTTTCCACCACCATCATTTACTTGGTTTGATGGGGCTACTTAAACATTATGCATCTTCACACTCATCCGCTCATTGACCAGTTAGGAGCACCGTTGATTGACCTGAGACATGCACACTATTAATATTGTTAACTAGTGCACAAATTCCTCTGTCTATAACTACTTATTACTACGTCTAATGGTCAATCGTCATGAACTTTCCCACTATTTAACATATTAAATTTTTGGGTGTTGGCCCTAAAGTTTATTCCCTCAATTAACACTTAAAATTTTATTGGCCATAATTTCTCACCCGGGAGGATTTTTTAAGACAAAGATATATTGTTGGAAAGGTATTGACAATATCTTCGCAACCATGTTGTTTGTAGGATCTTTTGAGAAACATAACTTCATCAAAAACTTAAATAACTTCAAGCTCCCATATCTTAATGGGATGAGACCTTGTGAAAGATCCAACTATATTATCACTTCAAAAGGAGTCATGTTGCTTCTTTGGTCATCAAAATATGGTGGTGGTGATGGTGTCTCATACATCCCCTTTCGCATTAATGACATAGTGTTGTCATCAATGACAACACTATGTGCAACAATATCTCTGTTTGCCATTGATGGAAATACTCATAGACATTGGTGGTCATTTGATGTCAATAAATCAAGAACTTCTTTGGTGCAAGTGTAATGTATGCAATCTCTCACTACTCAATTGTAAGTACAATGTCTACAATCTCTCCCTATTCAAATGCCTTCCTCTATCTATTGATAAATGGAAACAAGGAATTCGAGTTTAATTTGTACTTGAATTAAATTGTGAATTAAAATTGACTTATATTCTCATAACAACTTGTAAATAGTTAATTAAGTTTAATTGACTTAATTAAATTAGTAATTTCGATGTCGAATTCTTTCTATAGTCATTTATGTGTGATCCCTAAAATTTTAGGGGTTTAGGATGAGTTTATTTGAGTTGTAATTATATAACTCAGTTTGATTGAGTTATGGTGAGTTAAACTAGTTCTAACTGTTACAGGAACTATTAAAGGTCTAGTAGTGAGTTGGTGCACTTATGCATCCTAAGTGCTACTCCAACTAACTAGAGATTCACTCAAGAGAAACTCATGCATGTTAATTTAGAGAAAGACCCAGTTGATTCTAAAGTGCAGGGATAGTGTATTATCAACTGTATGATTTTCCGAGTTGTACAGATCATGCATGCAATCAGTTATGGACCTAAGTTTGGATTGAGTAGTTTTGGAAGAAGTATTTCCCAATTAAATATGGGTTGATCCTCTTAGGAACTTTGCAAGGAAATAGGGGCTTGGAAGGCAGTAGAATTGGCTAAGTGTTGGCTAGAGAGGGCTTGTGAAGCAGGGACTTGGTTACACTTGTGCAAGGATTGTTCTAGTGAGAACAAGCGTTGTATTTTCTTCTTGGATTTCTGATTAATGCAATATAGATAGTCGGGGTTCTGAGCAGTTTCTTTCCCCAAATAAATATTGTGTTATGTGCGATTTATATTCTTCCTCTTGCTGATTATTGTTTTCATCAATCACTATTGGCTTTTGTTGTTGAGAGTAGAGTAGATTCTTATCTTGTGTTTTAGAAAATTACATGAGTTGTTGAATATACAGAAAAAGAAATCTTATGGTATCAGAGTTGAAGACAACATAGAAGAGGATATTTCAAGTTTGGTTGTGCAGGTTAAATTCGAATTTGCAATTCATACTTTAGAGTCAGAAAATGTTTTTCTATGGTTTGAGACGTGAGTATGCCTTGGAAGGAAGCTCGAATTACATAGCCTAGAAGGACAAGATGGAAGCAGTGCTCGAAGACAATGGTCTCAGGGAATTCATTGATCAAGGCATTCCTAATTCTCTAGCATCAAATGGTAATGATTTGGTTGAATGGAGAAAGTGTGTGGAAAAGGTGAGGTAGATTATTCCTGAGGGAGTTCGAGATCACATTGTCTCGAGTCTCCATGGAAAGGAAACTTTGTATGCTATGTGGAAGGAATTGACAAACCTATTTCATAATAGTAGTGACCATAAGAAGTTGGAATTGAAGGACAAACTCAAAAAGATCAAGATGGAGAAGGGAGACTCAATTCCGAAATACTTGACCAAGTTCACTCATTTTCGAGATGAGCTTGGAAGTGTTGGGATAACTATTGTTGAGGATGATATGGTGATCCTAGATCTTCTAGGACTCCTCAAGAGTTGGCATAGTTATCAAGACTCTGTCAATGGGAGGGAGAAGATTCCATATTGGGAACTACTGTGGTCGGATTTGGTACAAGAAGAGATTCAGAGGAGCACCAGGGACGGATCTTCATCAAAGACTAATGATGAGGAATATTCTGCCTTAGCGGGTAAGGAAAAGAAATGGAAGGGGAAGGCGTCCCATTCCAAATTGGATTCTTGTCATGGAGGCAAGAAGAAGGACATGTCGAAAGTCAATTTCTTTCATTGTCATGAGCTGGGACATTTTTCTACAAATTTTCTACTTAAGAAATCCAAGAAGAAGTCCTCAGGAGTAGCTCAGGTGAGGCTCTTGCCTCACAATTCGAATTGGACTTTACCCTCATCACATGCATGGTTTCATCGATCATGGCTAGTGTATGGTACCTAGGTAGTGGAGTTTATTTCCACATGATTGGTAACAATGAGTTCTTTAGTGACTTGGAGGAGAAGGATTTCTAGATGCATATCGAGATGGGTGATGATAGGAGGTATAGCGATATCGGGTTGAATACAGTTACTTTTCAGATGGATTTGGGTGCTCCCCTCACTTTGTGAGATGTTATGTATGTTCCTTGTTTGAAGAAGAACTTCGTATCTATTTCCATGTTTGAGGATAGAGGCTATGATTTTTCTTTAGTAAGGTAAAGGTGTTCATTCATCACATAGCCATGGGACAGGTAAAGAGGATAAGGATTTGGGTGAAGAATCTCTACAGGTTGGAGGTAGAAGATTGTGCTTCCTTGAGTATGAAAGTAGAGAAGGTGTAGCAGCAAGACATCGTTGAGTTGTGGCACAGGCGGTTGGATCACTTGCATCATGGCGCTATGGAAATCATGCAGAAAATTTCTACTGGTCTTCCAAGATGCACAATAGAGCAAGTTGAAACATGTAAAGGGTGTACTTTGGGAAAAATCACCAAAGCTTCCTTTCATGACAGAGATAGTCGAGCACGGGAGATTCTAGAGTGAGTCCATTTAGATGTGTGCCGACCATTCTTGACAACATCCACGACCAAACACTGGTGTTATGATATATTTGTTGACGACTTTTCTCTTAAATGCTAGATCTTTTTCATGCAGAAGAAAGATCAAACTGTTGCAAACTTTTGTGAATTTAAAGCATTGGTTAAGAAAGAGCCTAGTAATAAGGTTAAATCTATGAGGAGTGATAATGGTGGTGACTATGTATAAAATGATTTTAAGAACTTCTGTGCGACAACATGGATTAAACGAGAGTTGGCAGAGGCTCTTTGAGCTCTTCCCCATCTATCAGCATTTTTAGGAAGTATTTCTTTGATGTACCATCCAGATTTGAGTCTAAAATATCGTGTTATATGACCTTCATTGTGACATATGAGACATTCAACATCAGGCTTCAACACTTGCGGAATTGACAAAGGCATTCTTATGATTTGGTCCATATGTCTTGATATCGGTACCAATCATATCCTCTATGCTTGACCATATCATATATTTTTTAATCCTATGCTTTATTTCTAAATGTTGTACATGAGAAAAAATAACCTAAGAACTTAATTTGATACCTAGCCATGGAAGAAGACCTTGATATTCTAAGGATACTTCTTGGAAGAGCTATGTGTCCTTGTTATTCAACCCTTACATGAGCCATGATCATTTGTTGATTACCAACATTTGTTCTAATGTTTATTTTGGATGATTTGTGATGATCCATATTCAAAATATTCCCTAAATTATTTCTACTTGTGGATTAATTCTTCCATTCCAATTCCTTGCATTGCCTTGAGTATCATTGGAGTGAACATGCTTGTCTTGGTGTATTTATTAATTTGGATATTCAAGTGAGTTGTTACTATATGCTATGCATATCTTATCAATATTCTTGGAATGAATTTTAGTTTATGATCTTGGGGTACCATTGTTCTTATATTCCTCTCCTTCTTGATAGCAAAGACATGTCTTGATAAGCACAAAGATCTACATGCTAACAATATGATCTAGGGATTCAATGCCTTTTTTGAACTTTCAAGTAATCTTCTCTAATTCTTCTCTTAAGAGGAAAACTTCCTCTTATAGTCTTTCACATGTTTGTTCCTTCTCATTTAGTTGTTCAAAAAAAAAGCCATTTACCCTTTACTCTTCTTCTAGTTCAACTTTGAGAGAAAAAATATTGTCTTCATTTAGTCTCTTGTCTTAAAGATGCTATATCAATTGACTCTCTTTCCCTGATAATCTTGATTTCCTTTAATGCACTTTTAATTTCTCCTTCAAGATCCACTGCTACTTCAGGTTCTTTATTAGATAGACTTGCATCACTTTCATTCTCGCTTTGTTATTTTTGAGTAAAAAATATTGTTCTTTAATGTTTTCTTCTTATTTTGATACTTGGGTTTGAATCTTGACTTGTCATCACTTTCATTCATCTTAGAATAAGGACTTTTATATTCATAATGACCAGTTATTCCACATTTAAAACATTTGAAAGGAAGACTAACTTTTAATTTTTCAGTTCTTCTCTTGAGATTTAGAAAAAGATTGGATTATTCTTCATCATAATTAGAGTCTTGTTCATCTTTTTACCTCTTCTCCTTTTTTTCTTCCTTGAAAGCTACTTCCTTGACTCCCAATTTGTCTTCCTTGATTCTTAACTCATATTTCAAGATATTTCCATGAAGTTCATCCATGGATATTATTAGTGTATATCAGTCCTGACAGTCACTAGTGATCAAATGTGCTCTTTCAAAGTTTGTTGATAGGGCTATTAGGTCAAATTGTTATATTTTGAAATAAAATTTGATCATTGGTCAGTTCTAGGTCGTTACTACTCCCTCCATTTCATGGTTTAATGTCATCATGGTCTGTCATCACTCCTTGTCAATAAAGAGTGTCTTGGTCATATCATAAATGAGTCATATAGGGGTCATGTCATCACATTATGTCATCATCATGGGAGTATTAATTAGGGGGAAAATAATGTTCAAGGAGATTTTGGCATGTTTCAACATCCTCATTCATACTCCATATACCTTCCTCAACCTTCCCTCGTAAATCCCCTCATTCCATCCAAAACCCATTTTTCTTGATAAAATTCCTAAATCCTAAGTCAAAACCCATTTTTCCTTGGAAAAACTCATACTTCGTATTAACCCATTTTTTCTTGGAAAAAAACATACTTCATATTAATTCCCAAACTCTAGCCAAAATCCCTTTTAAATTCCGAAATTCTTGTTGAAATACCTTTTAAATTCCAAAACTCTAGCTGAAAATCCATTTGATACATTAACTCTATCTGCACCCATTAAACTATATTGAAATCGCTTTAAAGGTCGGATCTTGCAATCGGCATATATTACATGAAACAATAAAGAGTGCTCCACACTCCTTCCCGATTGCGATTGTGGGATCCCACAATTGGAATAGCCCCTAGCTATGAGTCTCGTCCCTAGCGATAGGTTCTGGTCAAGGTGATAAATCCCACAACCGGCATATCCCATAGCATTAAGTCCCACATCCTGCATTAAGTTCTCCCACATTAATCTCATAGCGATATGTTGCAATCGTCCTATCCCGCAGCATTAAATCCCAACTCCACGCTATGAGTCCCGACCCCTGGTTCCTGATTATGATAGGTCCTAGCTCCCATGTTAGTCCCGCATCCTGCATCTTGCATTCCCATCCCGCAATCACTCCCGCTCATTGATAAACGCCACGCTGATAAGTCCCATAGGAATATCCCCCGACTATGAGTCTCGGCCCCCGGCAATCGCACCATTCTAAAATCCCTCCTTCGCAAGGCCCTACTCTCGGTTGCGATTGCAATATGGTGAAAACCCCCTTTTCGAACCTGTTGGAATATGTAATTCAATTTTGAAAATTTGTGGGTTTGATTCTATGGTAAACACTCTGGCCGGATGCGATATATATTATAATGGATTTAAAGGTTTATATAGATCCGTTTAATAGAAAATCACCATGTAATAAGGAATTATATCCCTTTGTATTGCAATTGTGATATGACACAGGCCTGTCCTGGATGCGATTGCGATTAGGATAAACATCAAAGGAAGAATCGGCCCCCCTGGCTCACTTTTAATAGAAAAAATAGCAGCCAAAGAATAGAGAACAACATTGTGTTTTCAATAGCTACAACCATCAAAACATAATGCAGAGAAAATGGAACAACAACGTACTTCATCAGTCAGTAGGACTAACAAAAGTGTTTATTCAAGGCCTCAGTTACACCAGAATGCCCAGAACAACACCAGAAACTCAGCGAAATGATATTTTTAGTAGTTTTGATATATTTTTATGATTTTTTTGTAACAAATCTTGAAATATGTTTCAAGATATTTTTCTGTAAACCATTGCATAAATACTTCATATTTTGAATTATTAGATGTTGGACATTAGAGATTCGAACTCTTGTAGCTTATACTTCATCACTTATTACAGGAAATCAAAGGACAGTTGCAGCTATTATTCAAGAATTCTTGTGTTGTGAGTTTGTGATAATGTTATCTCCTTGTTATAGTTATACATGAATGATAAACAAGTCTCTTTTCCATATCTTCCTTCTTCAATGATTTTCCTAAGAGGTTTCAAGCAAAATTATTTTAATTAAGCAAGGTTTTGGTTAAGAATATCATTTTGTGTACTTAGTCTTCTAATAAATGAATTCATTATTGTCATGCTCATTTGAATCTTTACTTTTTCACCCTACACTACATCGACAAAACCCAATATTATCACAAAAGAATACCTACCCTACTCCTCTATATCTCTTGCAACTGAAACCTTTGATCCTTTGACCTAGTTCCCTAATTTTCACTCCTGAGCCAGCAAAACCCCAAAATATTTAAACCTTAGAGATGAATATACCTAGCCTAATATCGTTTTCCCACTCTAGTCATATTTGGCTGTGAGCATTATAGAGAGAGACCTCTTTGGTTTAGCAAGGCTAGTTGTTGAACCCTAAGTGGTTTGAGGTTACCTCCATTGATCTCCTTTCTCAACCTTGGGATACTGTGGAGGATGACAAATACCCTGTCTACTTCTGCTAGTTCCTCAAGGGATGATACTTTTGGATTAAATCCAAATGAAAGTGATCTCAATACCTTGTAGACAAAATATCTATATGAGGCTTCTTCACCAAGACCTGCAATAGAGTTGACTATATTGTCTCATCATCTTCCATCTTCAAGTTTTCAAATTTTCCCCTAAGAGTTTGCAATCATACTTCTTTAACTTTATTATCTCCTTCATAATAGGTTTGGAGTTTATTCCATAGCACATGAGATGACTTGTGCGACATTAATTTGATGAATTATGACTCTACCAAGTCACTTAAGATAGCTTTCTTCTCTGTTGCATTCATTGGAATAGCATTGGGGACTTTATATTTCGTTTTCATAATTTCCCAAACTTATGCTCCCAAAGAGATGAAATATGTCACCATCCTTATCTTCCAAAATGCATAATTGATTCCATACAAAATAAGGAGCTTCCCTATTTCTCTAGTCATGGAAATTTCTCCTTGATATTTGACCTTCCAGTAGTTAATTGTTCATGAAGGCACCTGCTCTAATACCACTTGTTGGCCCAAAGGTTACACTAAGAGGGGGGGCACTGGTTAAATCAATGTAAGATAAATTTTACAACTTTTCCTAATCTCACGACAATATATAAATGAACCATACACATTATATAATCAATTGTATCATGCAACATCATATTAGTAACATATCAAGAAGTTATCGACAATACAAGAAGCCATCACATCACAAGGAGACATGCATTTTTAGGTGGAAAACCATATGGGAAAAAACAACCAATATTATTCTTCTTAATATTCAACTCATGACATGAATTTGCAAGCTCTGGCCTACTAAAGGAAACCACCCCCAAGAAATCCAAGCTACAAACTGATTGAGGCACCAACCTCGAAAGTGCAAGAAACTACTCATTGTAGGATAGAACTTGATTGACGCTCCAATCTCAAGAATGAGTAGGCTCCAACCTACTTTAGGCCCAGACCTAATTGAGGCTCCAACCTTAGAGAAAGTACCTACCTCCTTCTTCCACTTCCTTGTGTACCTTTATTTCATCTCATTTTTAAATTGGATCCATTATCATCATATATCACTGAATATGCTATCAAAAGGACTATTACAAACTGAAACTAGAACCTTTTTAATTAAACCGCCACATAATATGCAATCTCTTCACTACCACACGAATTGAAACCATTGTATTTTTATGCAACCTGCACCCAAATGTTCATATCAATCACTCTTGCAGGTTGACATAATATTACCCATTATCTGCTTCAACCAGATCTTCAATCTAGTCATTCAAACCTATTTTTGGAACTTATTTCGTTCTTGTATCCTAAACACATTCAACATGCTCATAGACCTTTAAATAAAATAAAAGATATTATGGTTACCAAATAAATGTCAAAAACACATGACATACCTTTGGTTCCATTTTTCTCTATTTTCTAATCGTCTAACTTCTTTCAGAACCAACATTGACTCCAAAAACTGAAAATAATTAAGTAAACATTTAAAATAGGTTAAGTATTCTATAGAAACCCCTTTTTTGGGTGCCTTTCCAGATTTTGATGCTTTTCACCAACAGTTGCTTTAATATTTGAAAAAATGGAAATATATAAAAACTATATAACCTAACCTACCAATTGTCGGATATCAAATCCATGACCTTAGATCTATACTACATGCCACTTACGAACTGAGGTACATTGTGTGGTCTGTATTGTCACCCACTCACCATAATTTTACTTTTCTTGTTGTAGTTCCAAATGAGGTATGGATGTGGACTACCCATGTGGTCTATCCTCATGCTTGTTCGACATTTCACCAATCAACTCTTGCCAATGAGCCACTTCTGTGGCCATGCAAATTCAATGGTCTATATCACCCATCAAAAGGGGGTCATCACTTATATGGCTTCATTTTAAAGACAACTCTATCCAAACGTGGTTATAGTAATACATATGCCAACTATATCATTATAATCAACTATTATGAATGATCTCAAACATGTTTACCAATCATTCCATAACTATGGAAGGTTTATGGCTGATCCATAATAATATAGTTAGTTCGTAATCTTGAAACTGAACTAGATTATCATAAAGAGATAACCAAACTTCCCTCATGAGAAACCAAGATAATAAAATTGGCAGTCATGTGAGATCAATTTTATAATTTTACAACTTTTCCTAATCACACGACCATATATAAATGAACCATACACATTATATCATCAACTATATCAATGCAACATCATATTAGTAACATATCAAATAGTTATCAACAACACAAGAAGCCATCACATCGTAAGGAGACATACATTTTTAGGTGGAATTAATCTTCAATTCATGACATGAATTTTCAGGGTCTTACCTACTAAAGGAAACCACCCCCAAGAAATGCAAGTTACAAACTGATTGAGGCACCAACCTCGAAAGTGCAAGCAATTTCTCATTGTAGGATACAACTTGATTGAAGCTCCAACCTCAAGAATGAGTAGGCTCCAATATACTCTAGGCCCGAATGTAATTGAGGCTCCAACCTTAGTGGAAGCACCCACTTCCTTCTTCCACTTCCTCATGTACCTTTATTTTATCTCATTTTTAAATTGGATCCACTGTCATCATATATCACTGAATATGTTATCAAAAGCATTATTACAAACTAAAACTAGAACCTTTGTAATCAAACTACCACACTATATCTAATCTCTTCACTACCACACAAATTGCAACTATTGTATTTCTACTCAACCTGCACCCAAAACGTCATATCAATCACTCTTTTGGGTTGTCATACTATTACCCATATTCTGCTTCAACCAGATCTTCAATCTAGTCATTCAAACCCATTTCTGGAACTTATTTCGTTCTTGTATCCTAAACACATTCAACATGCTCATAGACCTTCAAATCAAATAAAATAGATTTTGGTCACCAAATAAATGTCAAAAACATATGACGTACCTTTGGTTACATATTTCTCTATTTCCTAATCATCTAACTTCTTTTAGAACCAAATTTGGACCAACATTGACTCTAGAAACTCAAAATAGTTAAATGAAACTTTATATTAGGTTAAGTATTCTATAGAAACCCCTTTTCCAGGTGCCTTTCCAAATTTCAATGCCTATCACTAGAAGTTGTTCTAATATTTGACAAAATGGAAATATATAAAAACTATATAACCTCACCTGTCAATTGTTGGATATTGAATCCATGACCTCATATCTATACTACATACCACTTACAAATTGAGCTACACTATGTGGTCTGTAATGTCACCCATTCATGGTCATTTTACTTTGCCCGTTGTAGCTCCAAACGAGCTAAGGATGTGGACTACCCCTGTGGTCTATCCTCATGGTTGTTTGACATGTCACCAATCAACTCCTTCCAATGAGCCACTTTTGTGGCCATGCAAATGCAATGGTCTATATCACTTGTCAAAAGGGGGTTATCACTTATGTGGCTTCATTCGAAGGCCAACTCTATCCAAATGTGGTTATAGTAATACATATGCCAACTGTATCATTATAATAAACTATTATGAATGAGCTCAAACATGTTTACCAATCATGTCATAACTATGGAAGGTCTATGGCCAAGCCGTAACAATATAGTGAGTTTGCAATCTTGAAACTGAACTAGATTATCATAAAGAGACAACTAAAATTCCCTCATGAGAAACCAAGATAATAAAATTGGTGGTCATGTGAGATCAATTTTACAACATTTTCTAATCACATGGCCATATATAAATGAGTCATACACATTATATCATCAATTGTATCAATGCAACATCATATTAGTAACATATCAAGAAGTTATCAACAACACAATAAGCTATCACATCACAAGGAGACATATTTCTAGGTGGAAACCCATATGGGAAAAACCACCAATATTCTTCTTCTTAATCTTCAATTCATGAAATGAATTTGCAGGCTTTGGCCTACTAAAGGAAACCACCCCTAAGAAATTAAAGCTCCAAACTAATTGAGGCACCAACCTCGAAAGTGAAAGAAACTACTCATTGTAGGATAGAACTTAGTTGATGCTCCCACCTCAAGAATGAGTGGGCTACAACCTACTCTAGGCCCAGACCTAATTGAGGCTCCAACCTCAGTGGAAGTACCTTCCTCCTTCTTCCACTTCCTTGTGTACCTTTATTTCATCTCATTTTTAAATTGGATCCACTGTCATCATATATCACTAAAGATGCTATCAAAAGGACTATTACAAGCTAAAAATAGAATCTTTGTAATTAAACTTCCATACAATATGTAATCTCTTCACTACCACACAAATTGTAACCATTTTATTGTTATGAAACCTGCACCCAAAAGGTCATGTCAATCACTCTTGTGGGCTACCATGCTATTGCCCATATTCAGTTTCAACCAGATCTTCAATCTAGTGATTCAAACCCATTTTTGGAACTTATTTCCCTCTTGTATCCTAAACACATTCAACATGCTCATAGACCTTAAAATCAAATAAAAGAGATTATGGTCACAAAATAAACATCAAAAACACATGACATACCTTTGGTTACATCTATCTCTATTTCCTAATCATCTAACTTCTTTCAGAACCAAATTTGGACCAACATTGACTCTAAAAACTCAAAATAATTATACAAAACTTTATATTAGAATAAGTATTCTACAAAACCCCCTTTTCTGGGTGCCTTTCCAGATTTCAATGCCCATCACCAGTAATTTCTTTAATATTTGACAAAATGGAAATATATAAAAACTATATAACCTGACCTATCAATTGTCAAATATTGAATCCATGACCTCAGATCTATACTACATACCACTTACGAACTGAGCTACACTATGTGGTCTATAATGTCACCCATTCACCTTCATTTTACTTTTCTTGTTGTAGCTCCAAACGAGCTAAGGATGTGGACTACCCCTATGGTCTATCATCATGCTCTTTCAACATGTCACCAATCAACTCCTGTGAATAAGCCACTTTCGTGCCCATGCAAATTCAATGGTCTATATCACCCGTCAAAAGGGGTCATCACTTATGTGGCTTCATTGGAAGGCCAACTCTATCCAAACATGGTTATAGTAATAAATATTCCAACTATATCATTATAATCAAGTATTACGAATTATCTCAAACATGTTTACTAGACATGCAATAACTATGGAAGGTCTATGGTAGATCCATAACAATATAGTGAGTTCGCAATCTTGAAACTAAACCAGATTATCATAAAGAGACATCCAAACTTCCCTGATGAGAAACCAAGATAATAAAATTGGTGGTCAATGAAAACTCCATTGGAAACCAAAACCAATACAAACCCTTTCACACATAACCTTAGAACACCCCATATTCCATCCACAGAGCTTGTTGGATATCACACTCATTGTTTAAATGAATTTTCTTTGAAACTAAGTATAGTTCATATATAGATTTGGTTTGTGGTCTTAGGCCTTATGGGGCCGACCCTAATCACCCATGAAACATGTATTCATAATTGTCAACCAACATAATGTGATCCAATTCTTGTTAAAGTTTATGCCATGGTTCTATGTGATCATTTCAAATGACCAAATACAATGCATATCTAGAGCTTCATGACCATACAACTGGAACTCAAGCGTCACTAGTTGTTTCCTTGATGGCATCATATTAACATCATCATGCCATGTGGCATCCCATGAGGGTGCCATGTGTCACCATGTTTTATAATTTTCACCAACCCAAAATCACCATTTGTCACTACCACACGACAACCCCTAGTGGTACTGCATTAGCTTGTTGATGTCAGCATGTTGATGTGTCATGCTGACTAGGAAACCATGCCACTTATTGTTTATCAATCATTACAAGAAAAATACCTTGTAGTGGAGGTTATAACGACAATTTTTGGTGTTATAAAATTAGCAAAAATTGTTTAAAAAAACTCCATTACCACATATGTTTGCAATAGCAAATGTTTTAGCAAATATTATAATGGAACTTCATCACAATTAAAAAAATATGGGCGTCCATAGGTTTTAGCAGATGTTTTCTTAGCAATGCACTTCATGGAAAAATAACACCGACGTGCTAAATATATAAAATCATCAGGGCTATATACATAACTAAAAGCATCAAGACATTGAATGCAAGGAACACTGATGCCTGAAATATATACCACCCTTGTGTGTATATATTAAAAAAACGCCCCACGTTGTTCCTTTTAGGAATGACACCAAGGTAGGAAGACCTAGTGCTTTTATTTAAACTCACAAGTCCGATGAGTATGAGTTGTATAAAAGCATCGATGCGCTACTAATATAAAATAACTAATGTTATTGATTTGAATAATGCATCGGTGCTAGAAATAATATTTTGTAGCACCAAGGCATTAGTTATATGAAAGCACTGGTGATTTAAGAATTACAATGCACCAAGGCATTAAATGCAAACAATACCAGTGCTTGAATAATATAACTCTTCAGTGTTGTCATTTTTAGAAAAGTCACTGCCCATGCAAAAATATTGCCATAATGGTGCTTTTGGATAAAATAACGCATTGGTGCATGTCTATGTCATAAACGCACCAATATTTTGTATGATATTTTCTCTTTTTTAGAAATGTCAACCTGTGATAGTGCAATTATTATGATTTTTTAAATTCGTTATTCATTGAAAAATCGATATATATCTTATAAAAATATTCATATAAATTAAATTTTATTTAGTGCATTTGTATATAATGTTTGGATTAATTTGTTATATCATCATATTTCACATATCTTCATTATTTAATCATCCATATATTTAATCAATGGTGTAACATTTCACAACAACATTAGATAACACAATAGAATAAATTAAAATGTATTTTATTATATATCAATAAAAGGCTCTTTTTCATAAAAAATTGGATAGTTATTGGTAACCCTTTGTCTTTCAGTAGGGGCACTATGTCCATTACATTAAATAAAATGTTTGTTTTTCATAGACAATTATTTCAAAAAATAAAACAACTTGCATTGATATCCAAATAAATCAGCATTCTTCGTTGAAACTATTGTCAATGCTTGAGCTACTTCCATGACTTGAGTTATTTGGATGAATTTTTTGTTGATTTCATTGATTATTTTCATTTTCTTATCATGTTTTATATGAAAACATAAAATTAAAGTGTAATGAGTGTATATACTTGGTGAGAATAATGAAAATTGAAATAAATAATATACATCCATGTAAATCAAATAGCAATGTACCATAGCAAGAATTGATTCATGAACTGTACACATGGTTTCAAAACCATGTCTCATGCCTTTTTCCGACAACTCCTCTGTTGGCGTTGTTCTGTACTTTGTTTCCTACAAGTTTTACACCCCATTATAAAGCATAGATTTAATATAAAGGATTTTTTGTTTTATTAATTATAAACTCAGAGAAGTAAAACAACATAGATACTTACAAATTCCATAATTAATTTTTGATATGCCAAATATACTCACAACTCTTATTTAACCCAATGTCAATCAATTATTTTGATAACTCTTCTTTGTATGTTAGCATCTAATTGAAGACATTCAAGTATGGTTGTTGTAAAACAACTCAAAATATACTAAAATGAAACCTTGAGTTGTTATAAGGAAATACTAACAACTACTCACAAACTTTGATATCAACCCTTTTCTTCCTTGTCGCCTTGTTTTATGTGTTGAATGAGTTCCATTTTGTTTTATTTTTTGTAAGAAATGCTTGAAAATTAATATTTAATGGTAAATTATTTGTTTATATCTACAAAGTCAATTATTACATACATTTGAAGCACGTTGTTGTTGAGATGGTTCCTCCTGTGATGCAATTATTTCCATTTCTTTGACCATATCCTTGTACACTTTTTTGGATATTCCTATTGGCATGTTTCATATATCAACTCATTGATCCTCTCGGATTTTTATAATCTTTGTAAAAAAAGTAATAACCTATTTTTATATTGATATATTAAAACTAAATATAACAAAATTGATATTAATAAATGAATGGTTTGTACTAATATATACATATAATTCTAGAAAATCATTTTAATTAGAAATATTACCTTTTGAATGATTCTTTTTTGTTGTTGTATGTCTTTGCTATTGCAAGTCTTACATGTCTCATTGACCATTTCTCTGTAAATGCTTCTTGTAGTTTAGATATAGCTTGGTTCTTGAAATCATTGGATTGATTTTTGTATTGTAAGTGGAAAGTACATCTATACATTCATTCCATTATATCCCTCATAGTTTTGTAAATGTTTTCCCCTTTCATTAACTTCAAACGCACTCCAAATGAGCTAAAGACCAATTCATCGTCATTTACATGTTCTATAATTTTCTTATCTTAGACCAGCGTTGATCTTTTCCTTGGTTGTTTCTCCCTGTAGAACATTAAACATATATGAATTAATAGATTATTTGAAACATGTTATCTAATATTTTTAAGTATATTATTAATGAAAATTAAAAAAAAAAACTCATATTTAATAGTATTTTTTCATTCACATGATTCATCATTTTACAATTTTTCTATCAGGGTTTTATGCTCTTCTGCACATAGATTAGAAATAATATTATCAACTTTCTTCATTTTGTGGCTTTGTATGACGCACACTAACCAATACATAAACTTACATACAGTTCAAACATAATAATTTTTTTAGAGAATTTACAAAGAACTTGCCTTTTTTTTCGTTTTTGGATGTGCTCTCATTGTTTCGATCAATGATTTTTTTACTTTACAACTTGTCAGACATTTTTTTTATCAATATACAACCTATACCATTCAATATAGAAGTCATTAAAAAAAATTTAGACGTAAATGAAATATTTTTCAGCCAAAAAGAGTTTTTTGAATTAACCTCCTAGTGCGTTTATTTTACTAAACACACAAAGCATTTAACTGTTTAACACCAACAATGAATTTTTTTTTAATAATTTAAATTATGATGGTGTGATTTGTAACGATAAAATAACCACCATCAGAGTAAAAAAATGAAAACAAAAAAAAAAATTAAATACAAGTCACTTAATAGTGTTATTTGGCATAGGCAAGTTGGTGTGTTATATTACACTTGGCGCATCGATAAACAAACATTATTTTTTTTTAAATGGACAGGACCAATAGAATTAGTGTGACTAGTAACTATAAAAGCACTACCAATGTTGATGTGTTATATTACACAGGGCACACCATGAAACAAACATCATTTTTAAAAAAAATGGACATGCCCACAGGGTTTGGATCTAATTCAATAAGTGATCTCCCTACTTTACATGTCAAACACCCTATATATAGTAAGTACACAAACTCATTCAATCTAAAATGCCTAAAATAAAAACCCCAATTGTGAAGTGGTACAGGGAGTTAAACCCTAAGGTGAAATTTTGTAGTCACATAAGCAATAAGAAGTAAGGGTTTAAGTTAAGTATTTATTTTGTTTTTCAAAATTTTAATTAAATATAAATAGTAAAAAAGATAGTGAAAAAAATTACTAGTAAAATTTTTATTATGCAAGGTTTTCAATTTTTTTTCTAAATTTTGAATAACTCTAACATAATTTGTAAAAAAAAAATAATAGTAAAAATCAATATTAAAATTTAAAATTTTTGGTATGCAGGGTTTTGAGTGAAACGCCATACCTTTCAAATTATGATTTTTTTGCGGTTCCAAAATATTATACTGCTCCGCAGTGCTTCCAATATGTCTCTCTTGCAAACGATATCTCTTTTAATTAAACCTAACAGAAATTGTAAAATAAAATATTAGTAAAATCAACAATAAAATTTAAAAGTTTTACTATGCAAGGTTTCAAGTGAATTGCCATGTCTTTCAACTTCTGATGCTCTAAATAATTATGTTATTCCAAAGTATTATGTTATTGCATAGTGCTCCCAGTATGTCTCTCTTGAAAATCTCTCTCTTGAAATTTTGGGGAAAATAATGAAATAGTGAATAGCTTATTACTATTTAAAAGGCTATGAAATTAGATTTTGAAAAATTAATTGTCGTTCATTTTTCATTTAAAAAAAAAAAAAAAAAAAAAAAAAAAAAAAAAAAAAACTTTCTTTTTTTGTTTGTTTGTTTTTCCAAGTTTTCTGAACATAGATGTTTTAGATAGTAAATAACGCTGGTGCATTTACAAGTAAAGCACATCGATTATGATAAATTCTGGAAATGGTGCAGTTAATATTTTAATGCAATGGTGTAGTTTTTATTTAAATGCATTGGTGTGATAATGGTTATAAGAGCACCAACATGATAGAATTCCTTTTCATTTTAAAAATCCAGAAGCAGGTGTGGATTGATGTTGTTTTATTTAAATTCATTAGTGATGTCTCTTGTTTACAAGAGCACCTATATGATAGAATTTTTTTTTTTTTTTTTTTTTAAATCTTGAAAACCGGTGTAGTTATTATTTTAACACCTCGATGCAGTTTTTATTTAAATGCATCAATGTCATTAATTTCAGAAGAGCACCGATATGATAGAATTCCTTTTTTTAATTCTTGAAATCCAAAAATTTTTATTTTAAAGAAACGATGCAGTTTTTATTTAAACACATTGGTGCATGTGGTTTTATAAGAGCATTGATATGATAGAAATTTATTTAAACACATTGGTGCATGTGGTTTTATAAGAGCATTGATATGATAGAAATCTTTTTTTATTTTCGAAATCCTGGAAACTAGTGCAGTTATTATGTTGACACATCGATGCATTTATTATTTAAATGCATCAGTGCTATTAGTTTTGATAAGATCACTTATAGGGTTCAAAAGTTATTTGAAATTTTATTTTCACATAAAATCGTGTATTCATCTCAAACTATCCTTTAGGATGCATTCACATGAGTTACTGTAGCTCATAGTATACATTTTCTGCTTCAAATCGTCTTATTCTTGAAAACTTTATTGAAATTATATGGTTCTAAAAAATAATTTTAGGTATGTACACAAAATTTTATTTTTGATTTTGCTCAAATGCAGGGAGAAAATTTCATAATATTAAATGGTTAATTCTTCAAAGTCCAGGTCATTCCATATTGCTCAAAGTCCTAATCGGAGTTCTCCCTTTCCATCTCTAGTAAGTTCAAATTTTATTTATATTTATATTATATAATTGAATTTTTTTCTTTTTATTATCCATGTCAATTTGAATAAAAATGTATCCAAATTTTCATGATCCTAATTTGGAATCGAGTTCAAATGAATAAAATATTCATCCATTTCAAAATGTTAGAAGTTCTTATCAAGAGCAACATATCACAAGCAGTTGATAGACGAAAATAAACAACCACTTCACCCTACCAATTGGAACATCACATCTTCTAGTCGCAATCTTGGATCAATGATGGTAATACTTGTTTGGTATAATGTAATTTCAACAAACCAATTGCATTGTTCTTAATAATATCTTTAATGTACTAATATTCAATATTTTTTGAAATTAGGATTCGAGTGATGATGAGTGACCGACCTACCATATTTTGGTGCACCCCACTACAACATCAAATTGAGAGAAGGTTTCATTAAGAGCAAGACTTGAAGAGGAAGCATACAAAGAATTGTTGAATCAACCACCTATTCAATTCTTACATCTAGATTCACCAATTAGGAATGACTGCAACAATAATATTTCTTCATCACAAGTTAGCAATGAAGGCAATCAAATATAGGTTGGTATGGATGGTTACTTAGTGATATGCCACAGAGCCAATGGTGTTAGATGCATTCCATAATGATGAGCTAGGGGGTGATGCTCATATCACTGATACCTTGTTCGAAAGCCTAAAATTTGCTTCCACTACCCTTATTTGGAATTGACAGTCAGTCAAAGTCTACTTAGTTTGGGACAACGATGTTACTCTACAACTTGAAAGAAAATTTTGGCATGTTGAATGCATGTTTCTCGGCAATATTGAGGTAATTGACCTGCATGATCTATCAAGTCCCTTATATTTTAATAATTCTTGGCATACAATGAACATTAAAAATGGTCAATTTTATGAACGTTAAATATTGACATTGTACATTTATATTTCCCAACTGCAACGTATTCAAAGATAAGGTTCTTCCAAGTGATAATGTCTTGTCAGGTAGCTATGAAGAGGTAAAAAAAAAATTAAAAATGTTGGGTGTTGAGTAAATATCATATCATGCATGTCTAAATGATTATATTCTATATAGAGGAGAATATGTAAATAAAGAGATATGTCTGAAATGTGGGCATGAAAGGTATCATAAATAAATAAAAATGAGTAAATCACATGGTCCTCCTCATAAGATATTGAGGCACATGCCTATAATCTCAAGGATCTAAAGGCTCTTTCATTGCAAAGAATTAGTTATGTTGTAGGGATGGCATTCCTCATATAGAAGTGAGTTGGGAGTTATGCAAATCCCAAGATATTCAATATACATGAAACATATATAGGATACATTAAGTCTACGGCTCAACATAGCCATGGATGGTGTCAACCCATATTCCCTCCAAAACACTAACTATTCTATTTGGCTTGTAGTAGTGATCAATAACCCATGGTTATCCATGAAGAATGAACATCTTAGGTTGGCTCTCATACCTGGTAGAAGACAGGTGAAGAATATGGATGTCTACTTACAACCATTGGTAGATGAATTGAAGGAATTATGGGAAGGGATGCATGTATATGATTTTTGAGTCAATTAATTGTTCCTAAAATAACCAAATAACTTCTACACATTAATTTATCAACCTAATGTTTCGTTTTTCTATTTCAAGGTTATCGGTACAGTTTGAGCAAGAGAAATGTTGGTATGACTAGTTATTTATGTCCTATTGAAAAGAAAAGTTGTAATATCAAAGAAATCAACTCAAATGAAATTTCTAATTATAGAAATCCATTCAAAACATTAACTTCTAAATAATTTTGAAGGAAACATCAAAAGAAAACCTATTAGACGTAAAGGTATTTCTTAGGGAACAAAACTATATAATAAAAAAATGGTACTACATAATCATAACATCAAAAGTGATTAAGTAAGCAAGATAACGATCTATGATAATCCATGGGAAAAGGAAAGAAATGGCAGTGCTCTTAACAAATTAACTACAAAAAATCTATTCTATAATGATCTCAATAAATATGATTCAATATAGAGAATTCAATTTAATAAAAAACAATGAGAAATTAAGAACAATTGCACAAAGGGAAATAGATAGAACAAGAGAATCAAGCACCAATTTAATGATACAAGTGAAGACAATGTTTCTTCCAGGATCGAGCCCAAATCAATAGAATCGAACTGCCTTAGGAAAAGAATCAGCACAATAGATTAAATTTGAGTAATAAACTCTTCCATTCAATTACAAACAACCAATTACAATCAATGTCTTCACAAGTCTGAGCTTATGTCAAAATAATATTACAATTGAACAACCCCTTTCAAGGCTTATTACAAGTTTTTATATCATGTCGATAAAATCTAAGAAAAAAGCATTTGTTTCTGATAACGAGTGATCTTGAGAATCTAAAGATTCTCAGGATGCTCATTTAAGCTACAAAGATCTTAATGCATCCAGAGGATTGAGTTGGAAGCTCATCTTTAACTAATTTTCTCCAAACAAAGTATAACAGCCTGAGGTCATCCAATCTCCCATGATAATTCTAGGAATCAGCATCAAATTCCAATGCATCAATAGATTCATGTACAAAATAAGGATCCATTTGTAAGTAAATAGCACTTCAATGGTAAAATTCGTTCATAAAAATAATAAAACAATAAATGCACATGAAACACTACTGGAATCCATACTACATAAATTATCATAGCCTATTAAAAAAAAAAAAGACTTAGAAAACTATATGAAAACTAAGAAGTAGGGCAAGGAATTTATGATAATTATGAGGCCCAACATCACCCACCAACTAACATTTTTGCGTGACCTCATGCAAACTGTTGAAAATAGCAACAAGAAATTTTAAAAATAGTATCTAGAAATTCCAGTTTAATTTGTCCTTGAATTAAACTGAGAATTAAAATTGAATTCTATTCTCATAACAACTTGTAAATAGTTAATTAAGTTTAATTAACTTAATTAGCTTAGGAATTTCAATTTGGAAGTCTTTCTGAAGTCGTGTATATGTTCTCCCTAAATCAGTGTTACTTGGAAGCGAGAGCAAAAGTAGGGAGCGGGAACGAAAACGGGAGCCGGAGCGACATTTTCAGAAGCTCCCAGTTTGGGAGCGAATCCCGGAGCGATTATATATATATATACTATAATATATATATATATATATAATATAATATATATATAATATATATATATATTTATATTTTTTATATTTTGATACATATATTTCAACAAAAACATGTAGAATGATGAATTAGATATAAAAAATATAGATTCATCATTGAACCATATCACATCAATCATCTAGAACTTATAATCTTCATCGACCATGTCCACAAGTTAGTAACATACATATTACAACTGCAGCATATTGAGTCTCGTGAATCATGATTCATCAAATTCAATCTTAAAGTTTCAATTTCAAGCTTTCAAAATTGAAAATTCAATATATAATATTTATCATCATTGATCACCAAAGTTGTACTTGTAAGCTAAGTTTAACCATTACAAGAAATAATATCTTAGATATTTCTAAGTTCTAACTATTAACATGAAATGAAATGTTA
>APFE030345104.1:0-15337 GCA_000404065.3 Pinus taeda
AACCCTAATTTTGGTTGCATGGCCTCGCTTCCTGATACCATAAATCTCACTCCCATCCACTCATTACAAGCCCCTTCTACATTTTCCTATCTAGGTCGACATTTGTCTACTGGGTCCACAAGGTGTCAACATCCCCTTATCCACACCTTGGGTTGGGCATGTTTAAAGGATGTCCCAAGAGGTTGATGCAATAAGAAAAAAAGGATTAAAACCAAAAATGGTCACAAGCAAGAACCAATAAGAAAAGAAAATCATCAAATGCAAAAGATGGTTGAGGCACACAAAATCCATGTGGGCAAAAGCCAGGCATGAGCTCTACCTCTTTATCTATGGCCATCACCCCATTCCTAGGGCTAATTGTACCCTATTGCTGGAAAGGAATCCTTGCATGTCCCAACCCTTGGTGGGCGATGAACTACCCCACTTTAAGGAGTAATAAATATTTCCACATCATACAAAGCATGCTCTTATCCTGAGAGCTTCGAGCAGTAATAAAAGAGAAAAATCAATAAAAAGCAAAAGGCATAAGAGGGGTGGAAAAACAAAGGTTAGAGTAACTCATGCATCCATGTATGCTCCCTCCTTACATTCATATACCCAAGGTGTGGGCTCCCCTTCTCATAGCTACCTTTGTACCATGGCATGTAGCTTGGATTTTTTCCTTTGTCCCCACTCTGTTCCATCATTATTTCACACGGCACCTGCCATTTGAAAGATGTATCTTGGACATGCTATTCCCTTAGAGCTTGAAACCACCTAATAGGGTCCTTCATTAACCACTCCTACCCAAGGAGGTAACGCTGTTACATGTTCAAAGCCCCAAATTTGCAAGGCTCCAACAAGATACAAGTATACAAGATGTAGGCTCCAAGCCAGGGCAAAATCTCTCCTCTTGAGAGGAAAACCCTTCAATCTCTTCTTATAGATTCTTTATTGACGAATACCAAGACCTTTGACCAACACTAAAGCCCTTCCAAGACCAAGATCAACTTCTCAATAATGTGCTTGCTTTACTACTTTCCAAACCTAGCAAAATCTCTTCCAGCACCACTTCTTCGACCTCCAGCCACAGATTTTTGGCCCTAACTACAGATCTGCAACTTCGGCCCCCCAGCAGCAGCTGCTACTTCACACATGTGCACTAACACTGCTTCTTTGCCTCCAGCGGCCTCGCTTGATCTAATTTGTCTTCTGGATCTAGAAGGGGACTTTGTTGGCCTCTCTTAGCCCTTTTTCATCAGATCGAACCGTCACAACGAAACCATAGGCAAGAAGCTGAAACCATAGTGAAAAGCTACAGAAATTCAACCCTCTTCTGCACATGTGTGGAGAGAAAGAGAGATAGAGGAACCCAAAAACACTTCTCCTTCTTTTGCCTTCTTCATTGCCCTTTTCTGCTTCTTCCTTCACATGAAAGAGAGAGGAATGAATGTGTCCAAATGAGGTCGAACTATGTCCTAAATATAGGTCTTCCAATGGTACAAATTCCAGCTTCTAGGCCGACTTGATAGGCTAGCAGGCTGACTTGGTCTTGGAAGGCTCAGTAAAATACAAAAATGGTTCTTTTTACAATTTACAAGATGCTCTATGGGGTCTTCATATCATCACAATGTCCCTATTTGACTTTTTGACCTAGGACAACCCTAGAAGCACTTTCAATTAATGCTTGACCTATAAAACAAATTTCTTGGGCAAGAAACCCAAGCTCAATAATAATAATAATCAATTTTTTTCTTTCTTTTACAAAATACAAGAATCAAAAGTACATTTCATATTTATGAAGACTGAACTTAGTTACACTTTCTTCAACATTCCCTCTTAACTAGGGAGGTATTCATAAATGGTACATGGTTATTCTCAATACTGAAGAGATCTCATAAGAAGAGTCAAACTAGTAATCCATCTGTATAGCATCATTATAATCAACATTGTCACATAGCAAGGCCTTGACTGACAACTCTATCTCTCAATAGATCAGAGCACAATGTTGGTGAGACCAGTGATTAGACACCTTCATCATTGTCTCTCAAGGTACATATCCACTCGGGTGTTCACCGAGTATGACCTTCTAAGACTATTCTTATCTTGCGTCCCTAACCCTCAAAGAATATCGGTCCTCTTGCCTACTCTTATCTTGGATGCCCTACCACATCCTCAAAGAGTATTAGATGCCAGATGATTACTCAATCCTCCATTCTTTCTTCCAAAATGAAAAGAAGAATGATGTGTCTACCTCTCCCTCTAAACTAGGGAAGATATGTCAACTAATCCAAGCTTGTTTCTAAAATACACAAGCTTCTTTTTGGGAAGGGATTTTGTCAAAATATCAGCAGTTTGATCATCAGTGGGGATATACTCCATCTTTAGTACACCATCTTGTACCAACTTTCCAATGTAGTGGTACTTGTTGTTTATGTGCTTCGTTTTTCCATGAAATACCGAGTCCTCATATAGTCTCCTATAGCTGGTGTTATCACAATGTATTTTTGGTAGGGTCTAACGGTCCTACAAACAAATCAGATAACATCTTTCTTAACCAAACCGCTTCCCGGCTCACTTCACAGGCTACAACGTACTCGGCCTCAGCACTACTCAAAACCATTGTCTCTTGCTTTCTACTCATCCAAAAGACCATGCATGATCCCAAACTAAAGCATCCTCCAGTAGTGCTTCCATCCTTCTCGATGCCTCCCCAATCCGAATCAATAAATCCTTCTAAATGAACATCTTTTCCTTTTTCATACTTCAAGCAGTAGCGGACAGTTCCCTGCAGATATCACAGTATATGTTTGGCAGCTATCCAATGATCATGTCTAGGCTCCATTTGAAATTGACTAAGAACATTTACTGCAAAACTTATGCTTGGCCGAGTATTCACCAAATACATCAAGGAGCCAATCAGTTGTATGTACTTAGTAGGATCCACTGGACTGGATTCAAAATTCCTTTAACATTTTCAAGTTTGTGATCATCGGAGTTGTCATGGGTTTGCGTTCCATCATATCAAGCCTTTTCAATAACTCGATCACATACTTTCCTTGTCCTAGGTATATTTCATTCGATTCCTGCCAGACTTCCAATCCCAAACAATAATGCATAAGTCATAGATCCTTCATATTGAATTCAACTACCAACAATTTCTTACATTCTTGAATTCTTTCTTCATCGCCATTTATTAGAAGATCATCTACATATAGAAGAATGATGACATGTTCATCATTCTCTACTTTCATGTAGAGATTGGGATCTGTCGAGCTTTTCCTAAAACCCAACCTTTGCAGGTATGCATCCATTCTAGCATACCATGCCCTAGGAGCTTGCTTGAGGCCATAGAGTGCTTTCTTCAATCTGCATACATGAGTTTCTCGATCCTTTACTTCGAATCCCAATGGTTGTTCTATGTAGACTTCTTCATCTATGGTACCATTCAAGATTTTGACATCCATTTGATGTACCTCCCATCGCATTGATGTTGCCAGAGATATCAGAGATTGCATCGTGGTATACCTTGTTCTAGGAGCAAAGGTCTCTTCATAGTCAACGCCTTCTTCCTGAGAGAAGCCTCGAGCCACAAATCTAGCCTTGAATTTATCAATGCTTCCATCTGCAGCATGCTTGATCTTATACAACCACTTAGAGGTTACCACTGATTTGTTTTTCAGTCTTGGGGCAATTTCCCAAACTCCATTCTTCATAACAGATTGGTATTCCTCATTCATTGCATTCTTCCATTCTTGGTGTTCGGCTGCTTCTTCGAAAGTGGAAGGTTCATCTTCAATGAGCTTTGACATGTATGTTACATATCCTAAGTATCTTTTCGGTTTCTTGCTCTCCCTGAATCTTCCTCTTGTGTGGCCTTCTACTTCTTGAAGTGTAGAAGTTAACCAGTTAGGTCTCTTTCTTCTTTCAAGGAGAGAAATTGGTTCATTGGGACCTTCTTCTTCCTTATTAACTTCTTCCTCAAACATAGGAAGACCCCCCTCATCAAAATCAAATAGGAGATCAATGGATTTCTTAAAGGCAATGCTCTCATCAAAAATTACATCTTTGCTTACTTCTATTTGATGTCCTACCTTTATGTAGATCATGTAAGCCTTGGAAGAGTTGATATATCCAACGAATATTCCTTTCTTGCTTGCGGGATCTAGCTTCTTTATTTTGTCCTTGGGAATGTGAATATATACAGGAAACCCAAATATCCGGAGATGATCAATATTTGGTTTCTTCCCAGTGAAGACTTCTTCTAGAGTTATATTGCCAAGCGACCTGTGAGGACTTCTATTTTAGGTGTATACTGCATTTTTCGTTGCTTCTCCCCATAGAAATTTTGGTAGATCTTAATCATGGTGCATAGCCTTGACACTTTCTTCTATAGCTCTATTCTTTCGTTCAGCTACTCCATTCTACTCAAGATTGTATGGAACTATAAGCCCCCTCTTAATCCCAACCTCCTTATAGAAAGCAATGAGTTCTTTGGAAGTATACTCACCTCCATTATCTGAACTTAGAATCTTTATCTTTCTTCCTGCCTTGAATTCTTGAAATTTTATGAATACTTCGTCCTTGGACTTAAGTAGATAAACCCAAGTTTTCCTTGAATGATCATCAATGAAAGTAACATAATATAGATGACCTCCAAGTGATTTAGACATGGAACCACATACATCAGACTGGATGAGATCTAGAACCTCTTGAGCTCTAGATGTACTAAGTGCAAATGGTTTCTTTGCATTCTTTCCCAGAGCACAACCTTTGCAGACTCCTTCATGGTCTTCTTTGAGATTTGGTATCCGATTTACAATGGAGTTCAGAGATGGCAAGATCCTATAATGAAGATGGCCCAATCTTCTATGCTGAAGTTCACACAGACTTATCTCAATGTAGACAAGTGCTTGACTTAGGGGAGATGAGAATTTGTAGAGTCTTCCTTCTCAAGCTCCAATGGTTCTAGCTTGTTCAATGCTTGAATCTTTAGCCCAAACTACTACTTTACCATCTTTAAAAGAAACTTTATCTCCTTTTTCTTCTAATGATGAAACAGAAATAAGATTTTTGCAGAAACCTAGAACATATAGAATGTTGTTGACATGAACGTTACCTCCTCCTTCCAGCTCAATTGATGTAGATCAAATGCCTCTTACCGGATAGCTCTTGTTGTCACCAAGCTCCAGAAAGTATGAGGACTTCCCTTTGGATAGGGTCTTGAGTTGCTTGTGATATCCAGTCATGTGTCTTGAAGATCCCGTGAAAATTTCTAAATAAAAGTCCTACTGCAGTGATTAATATTATTTCTTCTACTTATTACTCAGAAATAAGTTATTCATAGTGTTCTTACAGCAAATATCGAAATATATTCTACTACAACCTTCATAATTAAAATATTGCAGAAAGTAAATGTAAGGAAAAATATTGGCACAAATACAATCACAATGACAGTTATTTTTGGACGAACATCCTCGAAAAAACCCAATGTGGGAAAACTTGTGTAGCAGATGAGGGTTTTATTATTCTTCAGCAAATTCTCATGTACAAATTACAATCAGCAAAACAAGAGTGAGGAATTTTACAGACGCTTCCTGACAAATTTTTGATCTAGGTGAAGTACTCATCTTCCCCAGAATCCTTCAGTGCCCCTCTGTGTCAAACTTCTCACACTGGCCCAGCGTCTAGCTACGCATGCAGGGTCTGCGTCAACTGCCTCTGGGTTGTCTCTTTCTACGTCACCCTATCCCTCCTCTGTGTTTTTCTTCCTTGCACTCTCTGAAGACACTAATGCCCTCTCTTCCTTTCTCACCTGTAGCTCTCCCTTTGATTCGATTTTCTCTTGTCGAATTTCGACCAGTGAGAAATCGATCTTACTTGGGTAACTGAGTATCTGCCTTTGGTGTATTCTCCAAGTGCTCATCAAGCTCCTCTTATAATCCTCTCGTTGATCAATCAACGACCCAGATTAGATTCTAATCAATGGCTAGGATCATTTGACTTGATCTCTGCCTTCTTCTAGAAGTTTCACCCGTAGTTTAGATTAATACCCATTAATTATTTTAATTTCCTAATTATAAACTTAGGGTCCCATTAAAAATAATTAATTATTTTAATAAAACTGTCTCTAGGTAGAATTTCCAAAAAAGGTTGTTGGCTATTGGAGAATGCATCTGTTTAAGCCTTCCTGCAAATTTTGAGGCCTAGAGCACATCCAATGCAACCCCAAATCAAAAGATCCACTATCAATCACCCATATATTTTCATCTTCAAATGTTCCTGTGAGGGCTGAGAACAATCCTTCATTCTTTGAAGATTTGAGATCTTTGGAAGACATGCTAATGATGAACACTTCTTTTCAAGCCTTTTCATAATGGAGTTGACCTTCTTCATGCCTTGTGCGAACCATAGCTCTAAAACCATGTTGAAGAATCTAAGGCAAGATTATATTAATGATTCTTCTAACCATGATAATTGCTTGTGATGTATTTTTACTTATTAGGATTATCTTCTTATTGTTATTATTATAGTGTGTTCTTCTATCATCAAATAGCTACCAAAAACAAGAAGATCAACAAGATACAAGTACACAAGATGTAGGCTCCAAGCCAGGGAAAAACCTTTGTTCTTGAGAGGAAAACCCTTCAATCTCTTAATATAGATTATGTATTGACAAATACCAAGACCTTTGAGAAATACTAAAGCCCATCCAAGACCCAGATTAACTTCTCAGTAATGTGCTTGCTTCACTGCTTTCCAAACCTAGCAGAATCTCTTCCAACAACACTTCTTCAACCTCCAGCCACAGATTTTCGACCCTAACTGCAGATCTGCAACTTCAACCTCTCAGCAAAAGCTGCACTTTGAATGTGTGGACTAGAACTGCTTCTTCTTTGCCTCCAACTACCTTTCTTGACCTAATTTGTCTTCTGGACCTAGAAGGGGGGTTTGTTGGCCCTTCTTTCAACCCTTTTTCATCAGATCAAACCCTCACAACGAAACCCTAGCTAAGCAACAAAAACCCTAGTGAAAAGCTATAAAATTTCAACCATCTTCTTCGCACGTGTGGAAAGAAAGAGAGAGAGAAAGGGGAACCAAAAAACACTTCTTCTACTTCCTCTGCTTTCTTCGTTGCCCTTTTCTACTTCTTCCTTCGCATGAGAGAGAGAGAGAGAGGAATGAATGTGTCCAAATGAGGTCGAACTGCCTCCTATATATAGGTCTTCCAATGGTATGAATTCCAGCTTCTAGGCTGACTTGATAGGTTGGCAAGCCGACTTGGTCTTAGAAGGCTCAGCAAATACAAAAATAATTATTTTTACAATTTACACGATGCCCCATGAGGTCTTCATATCATGACAATGTCCCTATTTGACTTCTTGACCTAGGACAACCCTAAAAGCACCTTCAGTTAGTGCTTGACCTATAAAAAAATTTCTTGGGCAAAAAACCCAAGCTAAATAATAATAATAATCATTTTTTTCTTTCTTTTACAAAATACAAGAATCAAAAGTGCATTTCAAATTTACAGAGACCGAACCTAGTTACACTTTCTTCAACATACGAGATCCAAGCCCTCCAGAGGATCATGATGCCATTTGTAGCATGAGCATTAAGAGCCATGGGCCTCCATTCATGCAAAGCTTTGATTGTCACACCATGGGCTTCTTCACTATGACTGTTTGCTTGTTTGTTGCCCCAGTTATTCAAGATGATGATGCACTTGAACCAGCATACCCCAGTCAGCTACACATTGCACCTGACTCTTTACAGTTGATCGAAGACCCAGAGGAGGTTATAGCTTTCTTAGGGAGATATGGGAGGGCATGTGTCATCTTTGAGCCCTCATTGATGGAGCATCGACATGATTTTGAGCCACTCGGAGACCCATGAGACCCATTTTAGAGCCCCAAGCTGAAAATAGGGATCCCAGAGATGTTTTGCAGCATAATGAGGATATCACTTTCTTCATCATGATTTTTGAGGCCCTCTACCAAAATTCTAGCACAAGAATCCTCAACATTACCTCTCTAGGCCGCTTTGCATGGATGACGTTAGCCTTGTGTGGGCTTAAGATAGAGATAAATTAAATTTTAAAAACTATCATGGTTGACTTGTAACCATCAGTGGGTTACTTGGCATTTTAGATATGTAGAGGGGCTTTTTCCTTTGTAATTCGACCTCATAGGTCTTATATAAATAAACGAGACCTACTCTCATCTCAAACCATCACACGTGGGATTTTCGCATACCTAATTAGAAAATTCAAACCTGCAATTTGAGGAGATTTTTGGATGTTTTCGGAATACACTTTGATGTTTGGATCTTCATTACTATCGTTTTGGACCTTCTAACGTATTGTTGGTGGATGGATATACTCTACATTGTCTTGTAAGTGTTTCTTTATGGTGAAATTATCTTGCTATTAATGTCTAGTGCATGGAATTTGTTCTCATGATAAGAATAAGCACTTTGCATTATTGAATATCTTTCAAAATTGTAATCTTGGGAAGTTTTGCATGTGTTACTCATTAATAATGTGGAAAGAATGTTCCTAGTGGATAATGATAGCATTTAATCCATGCAACTCCATTAGCTAATGCTAAAGAAGGTACTTGTTAAAAGGGGTAACTAGGGCTTCCTCTTTTAACCTCTTTGAAGGTTAATTTACCCAATTACAAGCACCCATGACTCCATGGTCCCAATGGTCTAGGCACTAGTCAAGTCCCTGGTGGTCAACCAAACCATAAATCTCTTCTTATGTTGTCCCTTTAAGGATAGGGAGGCCATTGAGGGCTTGGTGTGAAATCTCTTTGAGGTATTTTCGAATTTGGTTTGGATAGAACTATTTCCTTATGTCTCCTCTAAAGGAACTCAAATTTTGGTGGAATTCCCACGGTTGATTCTCCATAAATTTTGATGTGCTAGTGGTCGCATCAAGAGGGAACCCTAGAAGTTAATCCTTCAACTTAGGGATTTTTCGAAGGTATATTCTTTAGTACTTGGTCAAGTAAATCATACATTTCCTTTTCTCTTACCTACCTTAACGTTGGATGCACATATATCTCATGTTAGATTTCAACCCTAGGTCTTATGTAGTCGTTTTCAAAAGGGGTTTTTCATGGAAAGTCTTATTAGCCTCTCCCAAGGCCTGTGCCTTTGTTGGACCTTTCCATTGAATTAGTTTCTTTTCCTCACTTTTAAACTATCAAGAAGATAATATCACAAGTGTGCATTACTAGGACTTCTCTCGTCGATGAAAATCCGAGAAGAGTAGGGGGGCTTAGGTTGTAGTGACAATGGGCTTGTGTCCCAAGTGTTGTTGTGACAGCTTCAGCGTCTTCACAAGGCCTAGTAGTTTGTGTAGTAACATGGTCGTTTATGCAGAAGAAAATAAGGGCCAAAATAATGACAAGGTCAGTGTTATCTCCAAAGGGGCAAGTTATTCACTGGCCTGCCAAACTCTTATAGTAGCATATCATAGGAATGTGGTTGAATTGCAACCTCGTCGATTGATCAACAATTGTATATTTATCAACGTGGGGACTAAGTTGAAATCCAATCTTCATTCTTTCTTTAACAGTCATAGGTGGCTAAATAATAGAGGAAAGCCCTGGCGTGAAAACCCTAGAAAAACCTTAGCACAAATTGATCAGGTTTCATTGCTAACATACGAGTCAATTAATAGCTATAATCGAAATATTCACGTTCCTAATAATATCATGTACCAGAGTAGTAAGGGATATCAAATAAGGTGGAAAAGTGAGATCAAATAAGGTGAGATCATAAGGATAACTGCCCCTATTCCCCCCCACAATGATGACATTTTAAGAAAACTTTTACAACTAATGGTGGAAATATTTCAAGGGTTGCATGATATCAAGGACCCTACCTTTGGTAAGAAGCTCAAGGTCTTAGATACTATGGCAAGAACCAAATAGTGCACCATTATGCTCGATCTAGAATGCAGTGGCTTGATTTTTCAAATATTCCAATGTTTCTTCACCAATGTCAAAGAATATCTTCCTGACATTGTTAAGACAAGCGTGCAAATATTTTGTCTTTAATTTTAGGTGAAGATGATGCCATTTGCAAGTAGTTGCAATCAATGGTGTTGGTTGTTCAGAGGAAGCAGCAGGTTGTTTCACCTACTATTCATCAATTTTCAAAGAGTTTGGTTAAGCAAAACACAAAGAAGTTCAAAAAGAAGCTAACTAAAGGAGAACTAAATTCAATAGGGGTGCAAGTCATAGGATGTTACAACAAGGGTAAGAAGCAAGTAAGAAGGAAGAAAAATTGTTCATTAGGGAAATTTGGTCACTTTGATCAAGTTAGTAAGAGAGGATCTATTGCAACCAAACAAAGTTGAAGAGAACGAAGCAATTGTGACTACAGAGCATGAAAACAATGCCTCACCTCAAGAAGAGAACATGTCAGCTAATGAGGAACTAATAAAAGAAGAAAGAGAAGGTAAAGCACTTCCTTGTCATCTACAGATGACATAGCACAAGAGGGTGACATTAGCTTTGACACTAAAGATCTCCAGAGAACTCACCAAAGGCTCAAATGCTAGTATTGGGCGAGATGATAGTCACCATGATCACATTCAGGGAAAGATTAATAATCTTACAAAAGGCCTCTTAGTAATGAAAGAAAGGTGTGGTATTAAAGAAAGATTGTGAGCTTGAAGAATGGAGGATCAAAAGTGCTAGGGAAGTTGTCAAGCTTCCCAGTATTGAGGAGCAGTTAGAATTCCTGATAGTGCGACAACAGAAACATACTATTGAGTTGCTTTTAGCAAGGGCAAGCGATGAGATGTGTTGACACCTAATCCTTGTGATTGGGTAAATTTATGTAAATAGATAAATCAGAAATAAGAACAGTCATCGGGAGATGAACTGAATAGTCTCTCCCTTATGTATATAATGAAGACCTACCTGATGGAATATAACACACGAATCATTTTTTGCCTTATGGAGTTATTGCCTGGCTTGACATGGTATTAGAGCCAGCTCCTTTTTTTAGCTCTTACGTCCCTTATAACTCCCTAGTCTGCTCTCCATATAGAAGCGTTGCTCCTCTATACAATTAGTTGTCCATATAATTCAGGGCCTGACAAGTCCAAAGAGCTAGAGAGCGTAGGCAATGTCCACAAACGTTTTTTGCCATACTTATTCACTGAAAGCCAACGCCTCCACCATTATTGTGAGTCCATGCAATCCGTTTGAGGAACGCTGGTGCGATGAGCGTGGAGCGGGAGCAGCCGAGGCCTTGAAATGCGAAGTTAGAAGTCTTGAATTCCCTCAGCCAAGGTTCTAACTATATAGGAAAACGTTATTTCTTGGATCTGCTCTTTTGCTGCTTCCCTTGTTGTGCCTTGGACGAAGAGCGCTCGCTCTTTTGCCCTGTGTGGTACCAAAAAGTCACTGGTGGCCCAAGGACTAGAAACGATATTGAACTTGTATCTCAATATGTTGCCTTGATTAATTAGAAATGTCACATGAAGAGGAAGGATATTCGAAAGTTTTTGGATGGTATATATATATATATATGCGAGTGAGAGAGCCACTATTGGAGATTGAAGGTTGTGCTCTCCCATCTGACAACAAATTTTCTCTGGCGTCGTCTGTGGAGTACTGCATTTGCTATGCATTTGTTTAGGGTAGCAAAGTGAGCTTTATTTTAGGGTTTTGCTAATCTAAAGTTTAAACCCATAAAATTCATGTGTTTTTTGTGTTTGAGATGATATCATTATCGCTGGCATCTACTTTGAAGTTTTTTTGGTATATACTTGAAGATCTTTTGACATGTAAGATGTGTACTCTTAACTCTGTTTAACACGTGAAATTGTATTGAGCCCCTTATTTTTGGTACGCTGACTGCATGGTATTGGCGTCCATATTGGTATATAAGGAAGAGATTTGAAATCTTTTGAGAACGCCCTTTTGAGTACAATTTTATTGTATATTGGCAGAAGTATTTTTCTATCAACAGAAATAATTTCTTTTGACAGAATGCATTCAATCATATCCATGGTGGGAATAGTTCTCACTGGCAAGGGGAACTATCCTGAATGGTCTCGGATGATAAAACACACCCTCATTTTCAATGAGTTGTGGAAAGGAGCGTGTGTCGAAGACAGAGACAATGAACCAGTATAGCCTATCTCAGACAAAGAGCTCGTCATTTGGGTAAACAAGAACAGCAAAGCTTATGCATTAATCGCAGCATTTGTAAATGAAGAGGTGAGTCGCCATATTTCGTCATATTCAACTGCTTTTGAAGCCTTACAAAAGCTGAAGGAACTCTATGACTCACATTCTGCACTTGAAGTTGTTCAACTCATGATTAAACTCTTCACTCTTGAACTGCAAAATAATGATCCTCTTGTTCTTCCATCTAAAGTAAAGTCTATAATGCATGATACCAAATCCACTAAGGTTGAATTGGATATTCCTCTTATCGCTTTTCTCAAGGCACTTTATCCTACTTACTCCAATTATCTTGAGTCATTGCAAGCAAATGGAAATCTCAAAGATATAACCTTTGACTCTTTTGTGAAAAAGTTTGCTGAATGAGAGAAAGCTTTTGGAAAGAAGACAGCCCCTGAATCTTCCAAAGAGGTTGTGTGCCTTGCTCATAAAGAAAAGCATCCTGCTCAAAATTCTACAAGAGAAAGAAGTGGTCGAAGAGGAAGAGGAAGATATCTCAGAGGCAGGGGGGGCAGACATTCTCAAGGAGAAAAGGCATATTTGCACTACATACGCTACAAAAGAAATGGATCACATGATGCCTCTACATGCAAGCTACCATGGGACAAAATTGAGCAGAAACGAAACCAACATAAAGGTAAAACTGATGATACAGACAAAGGTAATGCACTTGAATCCGCTCACTATGTTGTGGCACAATGTAACATTGGAGTAAATGAAGATTTATTTAATGCTTCACTTGCTTCTTGGAAAAATGATTGCTTGATTTAGGAGCAACCTGCCATATGACTCATAGAAAATATTTTTTTGAAGATTTCACTGACAATGTTGATGGAGCAATATACTTTGCAGACCAATCAAAAATCAAGTCATCGGGGTTTGCACAATTAGGCTTAAACTGCCTAGTCTTCCAGACTTTCTTCTGCATCATGTTCTATATCTCCCACAACCTGTGTTGCACGGGTACCCGCACCCGGGGGTGGGGTTCTCAAACCCGTCCCGGGTTCCCGCACCCAAGTACCGGATTCGGGTACGGGTTCTTCCCAGACGAACCCAGAAGAACCGGGTTCTTCCATGAAGAACTGGGTTCTTCAAAAAAAAAAAATTGGATTCTTTTCCTTTAACGGGTTCTTGGGTTCTTGGGTTCTTCGGTTGCTTGGGTTCTTGGGTTCTTCAGGTTCTTCACATTGTGTTCTTTGGGTTCTTTGGGTTCTTCATAAAAAAACTATATTAAAAATTTAATTTTCAAATTATTTTTTTTATTGAAATTTAAAAAATGATATGCCATAGAATATAGAATATATGCCATAAACGAATGATATGCCATAGAATATAGAATATATGCCATAAACGAATGATATCATTTTTGGAGTCATTGATGGTCATTGGTCTGGATTGTCCTTCAGAGATGGTTGTAAGGTCTTCTTAATGTTTCTCAAGGAAATTTTCTGCCATCATTTCCAAAGATTACAGTTTCCAAAGACTGTCTTTCTTCACATGCCTTAGCATTGCTCTGTGGGCATGACGTACTGCTCAAGGGTAATGAATCATTGTAAAAATTTATCAACAGTGATAAGTTTTTCAAAACTTATGAGCGACACAGTATTCTGAAATCATATATGATTATGATATCTCAATATTATAAAAGGAACATTATGGGTGTACAATCCCACAAGCAGAATATCATATCATATTGGTTGTAGCTTTGTGGAAATATTTAATAAGGTGATGACCATAGTTGGAAAAAAAAGGGTAGCTGTTTTTATAAATTTATAAAAACAATTTCAAAACTTATGCCCAAGGTTTGTTAGAGTCTCAATGAAAATTATGAATCTCCTGTATTTGTGGATCTTCAATGCCTTTAATATTATATGGCATCGAAACCAGAACTGGAAAAGAGACCTCTTACTCTGTAATTTGAGCCTGTAGATTCTTGTAAATCAATTTGGAATGAGTTTATGAAACATTCATTCACGAGCCAAATAAGTTAATAACCATCAAATTATAAACTGTAAATGCACACATACAGGTTCAGACATTTTCGATCAAATAGAAAGTAGGATTCAGACCAGCCATAAGCTGTAATCAGCTGATGCTGTTAAATCGCGAAGGGCTATTTTGGAAAATGGCTAAATTAAGTATCAAAATCTGCCAATTTCTCACAGCATTCTGATAACATCATGTTAAGATTAAAACTAGGAAAATATGCCTAAATGAATAAGCGTGTTTTGTGGAAGGGTAAGGTTGCCATTGTTTTAACTCTTTGGGATTGCTTTACCACAGAGCACACCATGCATGGGGCAGGTGGATGATTAGACATCAATAAAAGTCTAGACCACTATCAGGTTGAGAAGAATCTCCTATGAAAAAATTGTGGTTATATATGGGAGAGAGTCGAGACTAAACATGTTTAATTGATTATCATTAAAGTTTTCTTGTTTAAAGTTGAAAAAATATACAAATTCAAATTTCATATATATTAATTATAAATTTATAATTTAAAATTTAATTAATAAATTTAATATTATTATATTACCCGACAAACCCACGCACCCTGTTTCCAAAAATGTCATCCCCGTCCCCGTCCCCATCCCTGTCCCCGCACCCACGTTTCCTAGCAACATAGCCCACAGCTCAAGAGAAACTTGTTGTCCTTGGTGCACATCCGCCAGCAAGGTCACTCCATTCATATGTTTGATGGCAAGCTTGAGGTAAGAAAAGCATCTGATCACTCACTTCTCATGAGGGGAATAGAAGAAGAAAGGCTTCTCAAGCTGCAAGGAACCTCTGCTCGTGCACAACATTTCTCATACAATTCTCATCATGAAGAAGGTACACTTTCATCAAGTTTATTATGGCATGCTAGATTTGGACATTTGAACTATGACGGTCTCCGCTTGTTGAAGAAAAATGGTGTTGTTGGTTTGCCTACAATTCCTAGGAAACTTAAGCAATGTGATGCTTGCATTCTAGGAAAGCATAGCAAACAGTATTTTCATGATTCACATTCAAGAGCACATAGAAACTTGAACTCATTCATTCATATTTATGTGGTCCAATGCTTGTTCCTTCTGCAAATGGAAATAAATATATGATGACATTTATTGATGACTACACCAAAATGTGTTGGGTTTATTTATTGA
>APFE030345104.1:18217-28565 GCA_000404065.3 Pinus taeda
AGCTACAACGAGAGCACAAAATATACCAAGCCCAAAGGAGATTTGAGATAGCTGCAAATCTCTCCTCCCTAGACAATAATGCCCTCAGGCAAATGCACAAAGAAAAACAACTAGATAGCAAATGTAAGATCAAATGAATAATAACATCAAAAACACAGGTATACCTCATCAACCAAAGCATGCGCCACAAAAGAAGCCAGTAACCCCAAAGACTTTTATTTATTTATGCGAAAGATGAGTACAAAATCCGGCAGAGTCTCTACCAGCCCAATAGCTCGTTCTATCCTCAAAATGAGAGCTCAAAACTCATATAAATAGGAAAATGGGAGATGATCCCAAGGAAAATTCCAATGATAAGTGGCACAATGGTGAAGATCCCAAGACCATGTCAAATTCCAAGTGGCTTAGAGGACTGTCCATGTGTTTCCAAACTGCTGTAGGTAGCATCCTTCACTGGCAGTGTATCCCTGTGTAGATGCTGCGTATTGGCTGCCTCTAAACTGTTGTAGCTTCGCTGCCAACGTAACTGCTGACCTGCGTATATAACTGTTGCAAACCACAGGTATATGCTGCCCACGTAAACATGCTGGGATATCCACGTAAACTGCTGGGATATCTACGTATATACCTGCGTTAACTTGCCAGCGTGAACATGTTGTTTTCTACGTTGACTGCCCACGTAGATTGGCTGTGTATATATGCGTACGGGCTGAGCTGCGTATACCATGGAGGGGTGAGGTGGGGTCCATTCCCCACTCACTAATTTTAAACTTTTACTTTAATTTCTTCACATCAAAAATTAAATCAAAGTGAACTTTAGCCATACAATGTGCTTTATGAACCTCAACGTGGACCCAGTTTGACTTTGACTTGACTTTGAGTTGAAACTTTCTTGGTGGGTCCCACATGCTTGCCACATCACCCTTGATTCTCTGCATAATCTCCATGTCAAAATTTGACTTATTTTGACTTTGGAAAAATTTATAAATTTTTCCAATTATTCATTTTTTGAATTTTTTCTTCATTTTTGCTACTGTCACTTGAAATCGGCTTTTGAGGGACTCTAAGTCATTTTTGACCCAAAGTAGGCTCTAGGAGAATGTGGGCTTGAGGGATGAATTTCGAGTGGTCATACGCCCCAGACATTTCCTAAGGCCACTTATTTATGCCTTTACATAAAAAATAATTAAAAAATCTCGTTTTGCGGGAAATGTTTAACTATTAAAAAATCCTACTTATACCTAGCCAAATTCCACGAAACTTTTTGTGTGATCTAGTATGGTAATATACATCGAGCCTAGACACTAAGATGTGTCAGGGGCTCAATCTTCAAACCGTCACCTCGGCTTTGGGATAAAAAAATGAGTGAAAAAATCCAGAGAATTATCTGCCTCTGAATAAGAAGGGATAATTAACCGGATAAAAAAAAACACTCCAAGGTGTACTCGTTTGCTGATCGAGTCCCACATCCTAGGCCTGTTACAAATTCAAGAAAATCATATACTAGCATCACTTATTACAATTCCCCGCAGGGTGTGGAATCTGGGTACAAAGAAGAAAGATGATGAGAAGATAGAAGTAGAGTTAAAAAAAGTCTGTTGATTGATGACATCTGATGGTACAAGTGTCCTCTGGATCATCCTTGGGCATGGAGTCTTCACATAATCATCAGGTGCTACTCCAGTAGTCAACACCACCCAACGCGGATTTTGCTTGTGCAACCTGCAACAAAACCCTCTATGTCCAACCAGGAATCTACTCAGCGAAAACACTGAGTTGTTGTAGCTCCCTCTGCCTGCTAGAATCATTGATATGGGAGATTCGAACTTTTTCTGCCTCCTGCACTGAAAAATTGAACTTTCCCAAGCAACCCGACCTACCTGGCTATGAACTACGTTGTTTCAAGAATTTTGGTACGCTGCTCCTTCTGAGTAGGGAAATTATTTCCTTTGCTTCTGAGCTTCTGGCTTATCACTTATGCTTTGATACCATGTGAAAATTCCAAAACTGAAATCTTACTGCAACAAGTGTTATTATTTCTTCTAACTAATAAATTAATTATTCATTTTATTGCTACAGCAACATCAAAATAAACACACTACAACCTTCACAAATAAAACTACAAAAAATAAATAGCGCTAGAACTGAGAAAATACTAACACACACACATAAAAATAACATCGTTGTTTTTGGACAAAAGTCCCCGGAAAAACCCAATGCGGGAAAATCGGTGCAACAAATGAGGGTTTTTATTATTATGCAGCAGTGAAAATCTGAGTACAATTTATGGATGCCAAACAGGGAAGCCAAACAAAAACTATCTGACAGAAATAATTAGGGAGAAAAATTATCTCACTCCACAAGCAATCCCAGCATTGGCTTCTACAGAAATCTGGCTGTCCAAACCCCAGCGTGAGCCCTTTTGCATTGTCTCTCACACGTGTGGCTCGATTTTGCCTCGGAGCAAGTCATCTAGCCTGTCTCTATTGTTAGATGTGACTCTTCAGCCTTCTGGAAGACTTTCCTGGCCTCTGGAAACTGAATTGACCTCCTCCTCAGCTAAATCGAACTGCTTTGCATCAGCATCTGCACAGTCTCTGCACTGCTTCTACATGGATCACTTATGTCACTTGTTGTTGCCTCTCTGAATCTAGAAAGCTTCCTTTGGATCACTGTCCCTACCCCTCACTGACCCTGCTTCAATCTCTGGCTCTCCAACAACTGTTGTTGCTCTTTGGAAATCGATCTGTCATAGAAATAGCACTGCAAAAGTGTCTTCTCCAAATGCCCATCGACTTCTTATAATTTTCTGTTGGGACTCCAAGGGCCAAGATTAAATCTTAATCAATGGCTAGGACCATCTTGAAGTCGATCTGTGTGAGTTTCTAGATGATTCTCACATTATCTCAATTAATATTGATTAATTAACCATATTCCCTAATTTTAGACTTACAAAATATTTAAAAAACGTTTAATAGTCTAATTGAGACACTTCTAGGTGGAATTTACAGAAACAATTTCTAGGTTTTGGAGATCTCATGTATTCTAGCCTCTCCACCAAATGTCGGGGTAGAACACATATGATGCTACAAAAACTAAGAAGAAGAAGACATCTATCACACTTAGGACTGTAGAGGCCGAGTATATTGTTGCGCGTTTTGAAAGTTGTGAAGCAGTGTAACTTCAAAAGCTACTCGCAGGATTGTTTGCTCAAGTGCAAGAGACGATCATGATAACAGGTTGAAGCACATTGAGATCATGGTACCACTACATCCGAACATGGTATAGAAGGGAGCAGTGAGGCTCCGATACAGTTCTTCAAACAAGCAGGTTGTTGACATTCCTCACAAAGCCTCTGTACCAAGATGAAGTTTATATACTTCAAGGAGAAGCTTGGAGTCGTTGAGAATGCTTCCCTTTGTTAAAGAGAGTGTTGATGTTGTAGCATCAAGGGGCAAAGATTCTCCCTAGGTCAGGATATTGGCTAGTCATGGGTATGGATCAAGGGTCATGTAATGTGGCTAGGGAGATTGCCCAAATAGCACCAAGGCCCAGTGTACTTCCCCAGTCAGGGGTTACCTGACCATATTGCCAATGGTTATTTGGCTATTGGGATGAGTGAGTGCCTTATACCATCAGGCAAGTGATTTGCGATTCAATAGCATGTGACGACATGTGGAAATGATAAATGGGCCCAGGGTTTCACCATAGGTCATAGGGGTTGACCAGATTCCAAGTGATGACTTGGATAATTGGTGACCCAGGACTAGTCTTGACCCAAAAGGCCAAAAGGTATTTGGCTAGTGGGTGACCAGATCCATTTGCAAAGGGGGTGTGTCTAGTGGGTGACTAGATTCCTTTGCACAATGCTGATGCGGGATGCTTTCCACATGCAATGGATGGATACATCAACATAGCTAAAGGAAAAATTGTTTCAACAAAATGTACATTTGAGGAAGTCAATATGAATACTTCCATAGCTAAGAGGGAGTGTTGAATTTTTGTAGCTAAGGTCGGTATTTAGGTTAACAAAGTCAAATCAGCCCCTCCATTCAAATGGGTTTGACCCTTGGTCAAAACACTACTTATTTGACCTCTATATATTGACCAATCAACCTCCTCCATTTAGCATTAATTCAGATCATCTATTCTTCTGTTTTTTGTCCACACATGCAAAGGCGAAGGGTAAAGAGTAGAGACCAGCGAAATTGACCAGAAGTTTGACTTGGTTTGACCAACGTTAACTAGCATAAACAAGTCTAAGATAAACAATCCTCTCACATCTCCTAAATATACAAATACCACATACTATAAGATCAAAAAATATCTCTTTTATAATCTTATGTGAAAAGTCATTTCCTTGAATCTCTTCATAAAGCATGATATTATTAACTAGCATAAATAAGTCCACAACAAAAACAAGAACCAATGTATCTTATTGATAACCATTAATAACTACGGCGTGTCTACTCAATCAACTATGGATACTGAGATTTAAAGGTATGCATAGTCAACAAGGAATACAATCCCTTATTGTTAAAATTGGCAACTAGGGCTAAACTCCGTGTGGGTCATCTTATTAATGGCAACTGATATTTTTCTTGGATCCATCTCATCGAGAGGTGTAAGATTGATCTAAAGATCATTAGATTCCGATATGCATTCATGCAGATATGAATTTATTTGTGTTATGGGACAATTTGTCAAGGTCGGCCAACAACTAAACTGCCCCCAGTTGTGCTCCAAGTTTGGGTATAAATACAAGTGCCTTGCAAGTCATTTGAACACACAACTTTCTTGAGATTTCTTCTTCTCCACTTGTTTTGGGTTTTAGTGGAAAGAAGAATCTCTAAGGGAAAAACGCAATCCTAGAGGATGATGCCCTAGCTACACAAGGTGGTCTAGCTGCAGTCCAAGAAGGGATATCTAGCCCGGTGAAGGAGGCCTAACAGCTGACCCTAATGCGGTCCGATCATGCCCTAGCCGCAGGTGTTATCATGCCCTAGCTGAACGCAGCCATGCCCTAACCCTATACACTGTTTTGAAAGGGTTTGAGACAACCCTTGGACGCAGCAAAAAGGGATGCCATAACAGCAGTCAAAAGAGGCTCCTAGCCACAAAAAGATAGATCATTGAAGGGAGATCTATCCACGTTTAGAGGAGCTTATATACACAGCCTAAAGAGGCTCCTATACGCTGCCCAAACCTGCCCTAATCCGCTGCCTAAAGAAAGCCCTATTCGCAATCTAGAGAGACCTAATCCAAGGTCATCCATCCACAGTCTAAAGACCCTATTTCGCTGTCCAAAAGGAAGCCCTAGCTGCAACAAGGAAAGGACTGGATAGCGTGGACATTTGAGGGTTGAAAGGACTGGATAGCATGGACATTTGAGGGCTACTTCAAGGATCTATTTAGAGGACAATATGACTGATTGGAGGCCGAGAGAAGAAGGGTTTACTGGAAGGTACAGCTACTGTTTGAGGGTGACAATTCCATACATTAGGCCTAAACCTATCCTAAAGGACCAGCGTGATAGCAACAGCTAGAAGGAGTATTCAGCGTGGAGAAATAAGGTTGCTCTAAAGCTATTTCAGGAAGACAGTGAGGTTATTTAAGAGGGCAGAATTAGGGGAGCTTAGGATCAGATCCGTTGAGGTACCATTGGAGGATCACGGATCATATTTGTGTTGCCTAGAAGCTACAGGAAGGTTGTGTGTCAGGCCGCAAGCCATGACACCACAGTCAAGGATTTGATGACCGTTAGATAGGACCGTCTTGACATAATGAAGGCTGCCCTATCCACTGTTAATGCAGCAAATAGATAATGATGGGCATCATGATGAAGTGTAGTGCAACATTGATAAATAAATGCTACAATGAGATGCAGCATGAAGGGCACAGTGAGGTTCAGTATGAGGCAGCACTGGTGGGTGCAGTATGATGATAAGGTATAGCTTGATGATGCAGCAGTATGATGTGTGCAGCATGGTAGTGAGGTCCAGCATGGTGATTGAGTGCAGCACAGTGAGGAGCAGCATGGTGATGGAGTCACCTTGGATTAGTGGAAGTAGTATGCCTTCTACGAAGCTCAGATAAGCTACATCATATGCTATCTTCGTAGAGACGATCTCTGCTCTTATTTAGATAAGTCAATATGTTGACTTCTGATGTATATGTACTATCTCTCTCTCTGCTGAACTATTGAAGAACATATAAGAAGAATTGATCAAGGGTTTCCCCACATTGGGGTTTGTCCCTGGCTAGCGCCACATCTTGTGTCCTCTTGTCTTGGCTTGTCTTTTGCGATTTATATTTATTTTCTATCTGCAATTTACTTTAATGCTGATGTGATTGCTAATCTGGAAAAGATATTGAGCTAACTGTGAAAATTGAAATAAATTGCTCTAGCATAGAACATACCTAAATTTAACATGAAATCAGAGTTGAGGTGAAGACATTGCCCAAAGCAAGAGTGAAAGAGAAATCATTGAAGACAGTTGGGAAAGGACAAAAGGATCAATGGGTTCCTCATCCCTCTTCAAATTCACCGAGGATGAAATCGAAGCAAAGAATATTATCAAAATGGCACAGCGAAATATGGCCTACCTAAAGATCACTTCATTGGGAAGACCGGATCTCAAGGTGGAAGGAAAGGCAAATAACTAGTTCGGCCATTATGGGAAGGAGTGTCCGAATGGCAGGGACACGTCACTTGATGATGATAACAATCATTCCAGGGACATCTTCAATGGTCAGAGGAATGATAGGTAATGCAGGTCATCAAGGAAACGGCCGACTCTTCAGAGAAAGCAAGGAACACCAGGTATGAAGAATCAAATGTTGTTTCTAATAAGATAAGGAAGTGTTATCTTGTATTGGCCCTCTCCATCAGATTCTATGGGAATCTGGTTTATCGATTATAGTGCTTCAAGGTACTTCATCAAATAGAAGAGTGCTCTCTCTAATTTGGTAGAGATGGAAACAATCGTGGGTTTATAGTTAGAGCCAATGCCACCTATCCCGGAAAGGGTGTAGGGAATGTTACCCCTCAATTGAATGAGGGTAACTCGATTCATTTACAGAATCTCTTTTATGTACCTGATCACAAGAAGAACCTGGTGTCGATTTCGGCAATGGAAGTCAAAGGTTACAGGGTGGCATTCATCAATGGAAAGGTAGGCGTTTGAAAATGAAATTTTCAAAAATGCTTTTACTGATGGGTTCAAGGTTGGCAGTTTGTGTCAAGTTGCAGGATGGTCCATTGGGGATCATGACATATCTCATCTATAAAACCTGAGATCTACTTTATGAGGCCCTAACCGATGTGAGTCAGATTTGAGAAATGCCTCTGAGTTTCATAAACTCATATGCATTGATGTTCTTGGTGAACTTCCGTCCATATATATGCTTTGCAGTTAGCATGGTGAGCTCATATTTGGTTGAACCTCACTAGATTGGTGCCAAGAATCTTCTAAGATATCTTCAAGGCACAATATCTCATGGATTGAGATACACTGCCGGAAAGATGACGTTGCATGATTATTCGAATGCTGACTAGGTAGGCAGTATGGAGGATTGCTAGAGCACTTCTCAGTGTTGGTTCTCTCTGGATTTTGCTTTGATATCATGGATTAGTAGGAAACAGAAGTCGATTGCTATAAGCACCGTCAAGACCGAATACACACCTACAAGTATGATCTCGTGTGAAGTTGACTCGCTGTGGAAGCTCATCAGTGAGTTGTTTGTACACATGATGAATACCACTGTGATCCTTTGTGACAACCAGGGGGGATTCGATTATTGAGGAATCCCATATTCGACGATTGCTCCAGCAGATACACATCAGATACTACCTTATATGGGATATGGTAAGTCGATGAATGAGGAGGCTCCATCCATTAACACTGATGTACAGGTCGCAAATACTTTGTCAAAGCCTCGAGGAAAGGTCAAATTTGCGATTTTCCCGAACGACTTGGAGTCGTTGAGAGACCTTCATATAAGGGTCCTACATGTTGCATGCACTGAGCCCCGGGAGCTCTGGGGGCTTGGGGTACTTACTGGAGCGACATACGACCACAGGGCGACTCACCCTCCTTTGGTCGTGCACTATGTACATGGTGACAGGTTCAACCTTTCCCTGTTATACCTCGTGGCGACTATGGACAGGATGATTAGTTCTCCTGTGGATCGGGATGATTAGTTCTCCCTTGGCAACTACGGAACAAGATGATGAGTTCTCGTGTGGGCCGGGATGATTAGTTCTCCCGTGGCGATTGTGAGCCAGGATGATTAGTTCTCCTGTGGGCCAAGATTATTAGTTCTCCTGTGGACAGGATAATTAGTTCTCCTGTCGAGGCATCCTACCCATGCAATGTGGGACTCATAGGAAGTACCTCTCATCTAATCAATAAGCAGGGAAATGGGGTTAGGGACCATAGTAGTACTATCGATGGACGCATCATTGTATCTACCGTACTTCCTATGCTAGGATGATCTCCATTGATCTGGGATCAATATGAGTGGTTTGAGACAATCTCTTGTGATATTGATCTAGGATCAATAAAACTGACTTCAAGTCAGTAAGAGAGATATGACACACTCTCTTCAGATGAAACTGACTTCGGGTCAATAGAGAATGGTATGAGACATTCTCGATTAATTCTTCTTCTTCATGGTTCAGCAGTGCAGGGCACTGATGGCAGAGATAGTACAGTCGGACATATGGATCATCAAATGGAGTTCTCCCTAGTTGAAAGGGAGTGTTAAAATTGGCAACTAGGGCCAAACTCCATGTGGGTCATCTTATTAATGGCAGATGATATTTTTCTTGGATCCCACTCATCGAGAGGTGTAGGATTGATCTAAAGATCATCTGATTCTGATATGTATTCATGGAGATATGAATTTATTTGTGTTATGGGACAATTCGTCAAAGTCGGCCAGCAACTAAACTGCCCCCACTTGTGCTCCACGTTTTGGTATAAACACAAGTGCCTTGCAAGTCATTTGAACACACAACTCTCTTGAGATTTCTTCTTCTCCACTTGCTCCACGTTTTGGTATAAATACAAGTGCCTTGCAATTCATTTGAACACACAACTCTCTTGAGATTTCTTCTTCTCCACTTGTTTTGGGTTTTAGTGGAAAGAAGAATCTCTAAGGGAAAAACGCAGTCCTAGAGGATGATGCCCTAGCCGCAGAAGGTAAACTAGCCGCAGTCCAAGAAGGGAGATCTAGCCCAGTGAAGGAGGCCTAACAGCTGACCCTAATGCAGTCCTATCATGCCCTAGTCGCAGGTGTTATCATGCCCTAGCTGAACGCAACCATGCCCTAATCCTATACGTTGTTTTGAAAGGGTTTGAAACAACCCTTGGACGCAGCAAAAAGGGATGCCCTAACCGCAGTCAAAAGAGGCTCCTAGCGGCAACAAAAGACAGATCATTGAAGGGAGATCTATCCATGTTTAGAGGAGCTTATATACGTAGCCTAAAGAGGCTCCTATACGCTGCCCAAACCTACCCTAATCTGTTGCCTAAAGAAAGCCCTATTCGCAATCTAGAGAGACCTAATCCAAGGTCATCCATCCACAGTCTAAAGACCCTATTTCACTGTCCAAAAGGAAGCCATAGCTGCAGCAAGGAAAGGACTAGACAGCGTGGACATTTAAGGGCTATTTCAAGGGTCTGTTTAGAGGACAGTATGACTGATTGGAGGAGGCCGAGACAAGGAGGGTTTGTTGGAAGGTACAACTATTGTTTGAGGGTGACAAGTCCATACATTAGGCCTGAATCTGCCCTAAAGGAACAGCGTGATAGCAACAACTAGAAGGAGTATTCAGCGTGGAGAAATAAGGCTGCTCTGAAGCTATTTCAAGAAGACAGTGAGGCTATTTAGGAGGGCAGAATTAGGGGAGCTTAGGATCAGATTCGTTGAGGTATCATTCGAGGATGAAGGAACATATTTGTGCTGCCTAGAAGCTACAGGAAGACTGTGTGTCAGGCCGTAGGCCATGACACCACAGTCAAGGATTTGATGACCGTTAGATAGCACTGTCTTGACATAATGAAGGCTGCCATATCTACTGTTAATGCAACAAATAGATAATGATGGGCATCATGATGAAGTTTAGTGCAGCATTGATAAATAAATGCTACAATGAGATGCAGCATGATGGGCACAGTGAGGTTCAGTATGAGGCATTAAAAATTTATGTTTTCCCACCCCGGTTTTCAGTTTCTCCTTATTTCTCCCATGTAGTTAAATGCCTTTTCCCATAACCATACATTCAACAAACTGTAAATAAACACAAACAATCAAAAAAAAAAAAAAAAAAAATTGCTGAAAA